>CAJHQQ010001611.1:0-89579 GCA_905132885.1 Moricandia moricandioides
TACCTAAAATAGAATGTTACAGTGAAATCCAGAGTGGTAAAATCCTACGTACTCCAAGTAAGTACATTCAAGTTCAAACCCTTTTCATGATACAAGTCAATTTATTTCTGAAAAATACTCAGTTTAATTGTCTCTTATACATATTTAATAACCGTCATTTCCGAGGCCAACAGAAACCTTCCCTCTAATTTAAAATCCCTGTCAAGTCCCCAAAACGACATCTTCTGCACATAGATCTTACCATTAATTATACGAAATAATTTTAATTGCATTGTTTTAACAATTTTGTTGTAATTTATATACTCAATATTGACGTACACTGCAAAAGATACATGCTAACTAAATGATCATATTATTTTGAAATTGTAAACCTCAATTATATTATATAAACATGTACACATATTAAACGATGGATATGATATGCATGACAAGTACATCCGTCACGATTTATTATTACCTTATTATTGACTTGTGGCTCCACCTCAACTTCAAGTAATCTTATGCTTTTACATTTTGTTGTCTGATGAAGTCTCATCAATTTATTATCTACCAAAACATACATATATAGTTGCATGCTTTTACATTTCTAAGGTGGTTTTACCAATTCATATAATGTGGATAAATATGATTTTGCGAAGGTATAGGTTGTTACTAGCAATCAAAAATATTTTATCCTTTTTGCCAAGCAAAAACAAGATGATTTTTTAATACCATTTTTCATATGATTCCACCATTTTAAAATAACCAAGCCGGGATCAAGTGGGTTTACAATCTTTAGATATACTATTATGTGCCATGCAATAAAACGCAACGCTCATTATATTTATGTTAGCTACGGCCTACGTGGGGTTATGCAACATGAACATACATACAAATTAACTGCTGTGAAAACGACAAAACATTGGTTTTGTTTTCACATCGTTTCGTTCCAAATTTTCCTCTTGTAGATCGTTTTTCATATGTGCAATTAACTTCCTTTTAAAGTGTCATACGTACCATTGTATTTGTTTGTCTTATTTATGCATTATCACCATTTTTCAATCAAGAAGATTTGGATTATCTGATTATTAGTTAAACTACAGTATTTATTTCAAATCATATATATACTCCATATTGTGAAGGAATCTGGTGGCTTTGTTAACTCTACATATATGTTTTATTAAAAATATTTAAGTATTTTGCTGGTTTTTGGTCAATGGTATTCAACGTTTCGAAAGTTTATATAATTTCATTTTTTTTTGGTTTGAAGGTTTGGGTTTGTGAGTTTGGTTTATTTAGGGTTCGTCTGAGAGGCTCAGGCGAAATACTCGAACCACACGTCACAGATAGAAGAGGAAAAAGAAGATCTGGATCGTCCATAGCTGAATGAATCGTAGGGTGGAGAGCAAAGTTACCTGGGAACCGGACATGTCGGTGTCAGCGGAAACCAAGCACCAATAACCGAGAAAAACAGCCCGGTTTACGAGGACGACTCTTTTTCACTGACTGCTTACGTCTCTCTCCGCTCCCATTTATTGCCCATCTTTCTCATTAAACGCACACAAAAAGTACAACACAAATTTTATTTTATTGTAAAAAACATTTATTTCTTGTTAATGTCTAGTTTTATATGCTAACAAAATATTAGTACTTGATCAAAAAAAAACAAAATACTAGTAAAATTTTTAGAGAAATGTTACAATACAATTTTCAAAACTAACCAAATTTGAAGTATTGAGCTCAAAATATTATAACCGTCTTAACGAGATCATATAATATCCTTTCTTAAAAGGAAAAAAAGTTTGTGAGCTACACGATGTTTACCTTAATATGGTGGAAACCATCCAATGTTTCATAATATGTTAATAACTACGCGATGTTTATGTTAATACATGCCACATATACGAAGTAAATGATTATATGGTGGGAACATCAAAATCGAGTTTAATTGATTCTAGGAAAAGTTAATGGGGTCAAACTGTAATTAATCAGAAAATCATATTTAAAACAAAAAAACTAAGTTTTAGAATAAATAATTGTGTACATTAAATTTGATTGAGTAAAATATAGAAAATAGTTAACAATAAAAATAAGAAATTTCTAATTGAAATTTAATATATTTTAATATTTATGAAAATTTTAAAAATATGAAGACAATAACTTTGATATAGTCGATCATATTAATTTCAAATATAAACATTTTAAAGAATTCATATTTTGAAATTTTAAATTGGAAATAAATTTTGGTTGAAAGATTTTAAATAGATTAACAAGATGAATTATTTTAGAAGTCAAAGAAAAGAAATGCTACGTCTAATAACACTTACAATTAACATCATAAAATTGTAAAATACCATTTACAAATATATTACTACTATTAATAATTAGAATGATATAATATACATAAGCATTATAATTTTTTTTGTAATATGTTACCGTAATTTGACACACTGTTTACGAATACCAAATTTATAATATTACCTATAGATACTAAAATAACATGATGTTTACATAAAAAAATATGTAGTTATTATTTGTATATATGTATGTATATCTGATTTTTTTGTCAACATCAACATTTCTTTTTGTAAACATTATGTCAACATAATCTTGATATATTATGATATTAAAATTTACGTAGCATTCATTTTCTTTGACTTTTAAAATAATTCACTGTTAATATATTTACAATTTGTCAACCAAAATTCATTTCTAATTTAAAACCCCAAAATATGAATTCCTTAAAAAATTTATATTGGAAATTAATATGATCGACTATATCAAAGTTATTGTCTTCATATTTTTAAAGTTTTCATAAATATTAAAATATATTAAATTTCAATTACAAATTTCTTATTTTTATTTTCAACTATTTTCTATAATTTTACCCATTCAAAATTTAATGTAACAATTATTTATTCTAAAACTTAATTTTTTTTGTTTTAAATATAATTTTCTGATTAATTACAGTTTGACCCCATTAACTTTTCTTAGAATCAATTAAACCCGATTTTGATGTTCCCACCATATAATCATTTAGTTCGTATATGTGGCATGTATTAACATAAACATCGTGTAGTTGTTAACATATTATGAAACATTGGATGGTTTCCACCATATTAGGGTAAACTTCATGTAGGTCACAAACTTTTTTTCTTCTTAAAACAGCGCAAGAACCACAAGCGCCAAAAAAAAACAGAGGAAGCTATAATGCACTGCCTCTATAACAAACCATAATCATCATTATGACATTATTATATACCACAATAACCAATTCATATATACAAAAAAACACAGCTAGGTATGTATATCATATGATCTATTACACAAATCAAGCTTATGTTTTTCTTCGTTTTCCCACCTGTTTCATTACAGTTAGCAGATCAAATACACCTTCTAAGTTTATCATCTATAAATGTAATGCGCAACCTTCATCTTGCTGACGATAATCTGATAGATTCTTGATCAATGGTGGACTCTTCTTCATCCCAAGTAGCTGGCAATGTCGGAAGCAACAATTCTTCTTTGTTCCTAACTTCTTCAAGCTGTTCCCACTCAACCCATTTTTCAGCCAACCCACCAGTCCCTTGAAGCATCTTAACCACTTCAGACATAGCTGGTCTATCTTCTGGTGCGCCCTGTGTACATAGAAGAGCCACTTGAACAATGGTTTCAACTTCTTCCGAGTCATATGTAGTCAAATTGCTATCAACAATGTCTCTCAGTCTCTGCTCTCTCAACAGCTTCTTTATCTGTTTCATACACATCCAACACTAGTTTTCTATAACGTAACACACAAGAAAGCTTTAAAAAGATAATTCTTTCAAGTCTTACGTGATCAAGCAAGAGAACGTTCTCCTCCTCTTCCAAGCGTGAAAAATCGATTGCACGCTGACCGGTCACAAGTTCGAGAAGAGTTATACCGTAACCGAAAACATCGGTCTTCTCTGATGATTTTCCTGTGCAGAGATACTCTGGTGCAATGTGTCCCATTGTGCCACGGACTTGAGTTGTGACATGAGTCAAAGATGTGTCAACAAGCTTAGCTAAACCAAAGTCTCCAAGAACAGGCTCAAAGTTGTTGTCTAGAAGTATGTTTGCAGCTTTGAGATCACGGTGGATGATCTTAGGGTTGCAATGCTCGTGTAGATACTCTAAACCATGAGCTGAACCGTAAGCCACACGCTTCCTTGTTGGCCAGTCTAACCCTTCCTCTCCCGCCTTCAAATCTACAATGTACAACACATGATAAACTCTTAAGTCATTGATGAGAGTATATAGAGAAGCTATGTGTGTTACCTCTTAGTCTATATGCGACGCTGAGATTCTCCATGTATGGATACACAAGGATTCTCTCAGAGGAAGTTGTGCAGAAGCCAATAAGACGTAAGAGATTCTTATGAACCGCGACGCTTATGAGCTGAATCTCTCTTTGGAAAGCTGCTTCACCTCCAGGACTGAAGTAATCCGCAAGACGTTTCACTGCAACTTTGGTTTTGTCTGGAAGCATACCTCTGTACACTTTACCAAACCCTCCTTGTCCGATCAAGTTGCTCTCGTTGAAACTATCTGTTGCAAGCTGGACTTCCCGCAAAGAGAATCTCTTTAGCTGTCCAAAGGATATCTTCCTGTCATCTTCACCAGCTACATCGAAAAAGATGTCGTTCTTGGTTCTGCGGAGGCGATGGTGATGATACATAACCATAGCTCCAAGGAATAAGATTACAGAAGCAACACAAGTTGCTGTTAAAGTGATGTCTCTTAGCTTCTTCTTGGAGGATGTGACTGCAGTTAAAGATACTAGTTTATAAGTCTGTTATGTTCCTATGTGAGTTGGATGAAGAAGAAACAAATCAAGAACCTGGAAGACGAGAGCTTGAAGAACAAGGCTGATTCAAGCTTTTACCACATATAAGATGAGTTCCTGAAAAACTGAAGAAAACCACAATGTGTGGTTATAGTACTGAGAAATCACTAGATTCATGATGAAGAAAAGAGTTTCTCTTACTCGAACGTTGGGATTGAGAAGAACTGTGTTGGGATGCTTCCTGTTAAGTTATTGTTTGAGAGATCCCTGTGAACCAATAAGCCAAAGAGAAACTCATAAACTCATAGTTCAAAGATGGTCTCATGAGAGGTTTGTTTTCATGTGGACTTACAAGTGCTTTAGATTCGAGAGCTGACTCCAGCTTGTGGGTATTGAGCCGTTGAAACTGTTCATTGATAGGTTTAACGTCTGGAGATTAACCATGTTCCCTAGATAATCCGGTAAAGTACCAGATAAACTGTTGTTCTGCAACTCTCTGCATTAAAGGCATCCAGAACATAACATTATTATGGTTAATGGAATCTATAAAGAATCAAAAAATGGTTTGTGATGTCTTACAGTGTAACCAAGAACTTCAGTTTTGTAATAGATGGAGAGAGTGTTCCAGTGAATCCATTTGAGGCAAGACTCCTATAAAATTGACACAAAAGAGTCACAAAACAATGAAAACAATCTTGGAAAATAAAGCTTGAGAAGTGATACTTACAGAGCCACAACACTCTGGTCTCTGCAGGTGACATAAGACCAGCTAAAGCAAGGGCTCACGAAATCTCGTGTCCATCTAAGATGATTGCTCCAATCCTTAAGAGAGTCTCTGAGCTGCAACAAAGCTCCTCCTAGCAGAGAAACAAGAAGTAAAACCAGTTGATACTTTAAGATCATTGATACAAAAAAAAAGGGGCTAATTATAATTATATACCTTCTATATCTGGTTGAGTTGATGAAGAAGTGATCCCCACACAAGCTAAGGTCATGAAGCATTGTAAGATCAAATGGTTCCATGTAAAGCAAAATCTTTCACCGTTCCCTGCAGTTTATTTAGATATCATGAGAACTGTTATATATATATGAAAGTTAATTCTTCTACAAGAAACACATAGCCCTTATTATCAAACAATGTTAACTAAACATTAATAAGCAAAAAAAAAAGAATCATGGGTCTAGGTATGTATTAATAACTGACAGATTTGTTTGTTTTTGATGTGAAACATTGTCAGATCAATTAGTAACTTTCCCACCAGAGCTCACTATTAGAAGCCAAAACATGAAGAGAAGAAGATGAAAGCTTTTAAGCATCAAGAACGACAACTTTTCTAATTCTGTCGTTGACTCTATGCTTTTGATGTTCAAATACTCTCTCAAAGAACTCTGTGTTTCACCTAAATAACTTGAAACTAAAAGAAGCAATTATTATATTACAATAAAATAGCAAAAAAAACAAAGAAAAATCCTAAATAATATATAAATGGAGAAAAAAAGACACTAACGTGTAAGAAAAACAAAGCTTTTAATACCTGACTGAGCCATAGATAAGCTGAAACACTCTAAACACAAGAGAACAAAAACACAAGTTGTGAAGAGAAACTAGAGGGTTTGTGTAATAATGAAGCCAATAGGAGCAAATAAATTTCATATAAAGAAGATGACTCTTTTAGAAGTTAGTGCCTTTAAAGGACCCACAAAAGGTATTGTTTCAATATATTTTTTATCACTCTCTCATGTAAAGAAGAAGAAGAAATGCTGCTTTGAGGGAAAGAGAATCCCACTAAGTTGAAACATATTTGATTTCTTAATTGGTGTGGTGTGTTTGTTTCTTTTTTTTTTCTTGCTTCTTTATTTAAGGTGATCTCTTTTGCAAGTGTGGGACTTCATTGAGATTGGGACTTAAAAGTTGAGATGAATGAACCTACAAAAGATAATACTAATAATAAAGAATGATCTGGATGAATCAGCCATTTAAACACGAGCTTGATTAACAAGTAGATTATGTTTTGGAAAAGAGCTTTTGATTTTAGGAATAGACAGGAGCATGTGTAAGAAGGTTCCACTTGTTCAGATTATTATTCCACTAGTCTGGACGATGGCAATGCAAAGGGGCGTTTTGTTATATATATTCCTCTCATGAGAGGACAAAAACAATATACAAAACTGATTATAATCTTATTTTTGTGAGTAAAGGAAAACAATAATAGGTACTATTCAGTTGATGGAAGCATTTTCTTATAAGAAACGCATGCTAATCAAAGAAAGGATCATATATTTTTAAAGAAAAGTTAGGTTTACAAAACGTGAGGAAGAAGCAGACTAAGAATATATGTGGAAGAACAATGTTATAAATAATATCAACAATAATATGCTTGAACTTGAATATGTTCTTATGCTCTCATCCCTTTATGTACTGTCATACGATTCTTCACCTAGCTGAGACTTAATTTTGTTCCATCTGCAAAAGATCTGATCATCATCACAATCTACAAACGTATATTTAAAAAGTGTAATTTTATCTATACTCACAGATAAAACAAACCCAAATAATTTTTCCTATTTTTTATAAGAAAAAAAAAGAAAATGAATCAAGATAAGTGAATACAAAAAACAATATATTTAAATTCTAACATCATACTACTAGTATAAACCTTTATTAAAAGAGACTTGACTTTACAAAACACTGGACTAAACATTGAACACAAGGCATTGTATTTGTATTTTAAAACTTGGATAGGAATCAAACCGGTGGTTTAACCCGGTTTTATGTATAAGGGTGGTTAAATTCGATATTTACGGCATTACCCCTATCGATTCAAAAAAGTATATATATAAACATTGGCGCTCCTCACGTTTAAACCTTTCGCCTTCTTCGCCACCGTCGTATTCTCCATTCATTGGTGTTTCCTCCATCTCTATCGTCAATTCAAGATCCATCTCCTACTCTCAGCTATAAACGAGTGAGTTTAATGTAATTTTGATTCATTAGCTTTTCGTGTCTAAAAATCAAAAGCTACGTAAACAGTGTAGATAAGGTGTTCGACGAAATATCTAAATGAAAAAAATATTGAAACGTGGTTTTGTTCTAGCGGATTCCGACAAAGATGCACGTGTTTCTCAAGGACATAGTTCCGGCGGCACAGAACAACATAAACACGCGTTTCATCATCCTCGACAAAGCAAGATCACCCGCGAGCGGTAATAATTGTATCGCGTTAGCTGCGGATGAAACGGCGGCGGTTCACATACAGCTGTGGGGAGAAGAGTGCGAAGCCTTGGAGGCAGGGGACATCGTGAAGCTCACCAATGGGATATTCTCGTACGTTAGGAACAACGGGCTCCTTCTCAGAGCTGGGAAACGTGGGAAGATGGAGAAGATTGGTGAGTTCACGGTTGCGTTTGTCGAAACGCCTAACGTTAGCGAGATCCAGTGGAATCCTGACCCGGAGAATCCAAAACGCTATATTCAGAACGGCGTCGTTTCAGCTTATTCCCGTATTTTCCCTCCTTTGCCTTGAATAAGGTTTGTAAACAACACATGGTAATAAATAATAAGTTTTTATTTTATTTTCCCAATTATAATAAAACTTTGGCTGAGGAATATAAATTTAATTTGAATTAGAATGTTTGACAATGATTAATAGAGAGTTAAATAAATACAAAATCAAAGGATGAGAAAAATTATGAGAATGACAAATTTTTCTTGATTATTATCTTTATGAAATTTTTAAATGGTTATTTGAGAAAACTGTAGATAATAAAAAAGGTTAGAAATAAGTTCAAGTGGTATTTGTTTAAATAAACTATAACAATAAGTGCATGAATTCATTAAAGAACTTATAAACTAAAGATAAAAAAAAAAAAGGACCAAATGCCAACAAAAACACAAAACACTTTGAGAAACATCTGTTTCCTGTTCTTTATTTCACCCTGAAACATAAACCTTGAGAAGAAGAAGATGATGGCAAGGACTCACTTGACCACACAGATCTTGATAACCGAAGCAGCTCCAATACGGTGCAGAGCCACCACAGCATCACCATGGTTACAGAGTCCTTTCTCAGTCGCTGACTTCAAAGCAGACTCAATAATCTCCTCTGTAGATTCATTGTCAGTCGCTTTTGCAGATCCTTCAGCCAAAACAGGTATCAAACCTCTATATATCAAACTATGCCTCGCCGGTGACTCATCGCTGCAGCTCCAGTTAAATGTATCGCTAGTGAAAACCGGAACAACCACCGATAGAATCGGAACAGCTGGTCTATACTTGGCCACTAGCTTAGCTGTTGTACCTCCTCTTGTCAAGACAATGATGAGTTTGGCCCTGGCTTTGTTTGCGGTTCTTACAGCTGATGATGCAAGACTCTCCAACGTGCTCATTGGAAGTGGTGTTGCTCTAATCATCTCCTTGAAGATTGTGTTGTAGTCAAGCGATGATTCTGCTTCTATGCAGATTTTAGCCATTGTTTTCACTGCTATTTCAGGGTAGGCTCCTGCAGCGCTTTCACCGCTGAGCATAACGCAGTCTGTGCCGTCCAGAACCGCGTTTGCCACGTCTGTGGCTTCAGCTCGTGTTGGCCGTGGAGATTTGATCATTGACTCCAGCATTTGTGTGGCTGTGACCACCGGTTTACCAGCAAGGTTACACTTGTAGATCATCATCTTTTGAGCCAAGAAGATCTTCTCTATAGGTATCTCCATCCCGAGATCACCACGAGCAACCATGAATGCATCTGTTTCACGCAAGATCTCGTCGAAGTTCAGCACTCCTTCCTGGTTCTCAACCTTCAATATTTGAAACAAAACTAATAAAATCAGATCTCATACCATCAAACAACATTAACAAGACAAGAATACATGTGTGTGTGTTGTTACCTTGGACATCAACATTATACTCTTGGAATGTGATCCAAGTACTTTCCTGACATTAACAAGATCAGATCCTTTCCGAACAAAGGACAGAGCAATCATATCGATTTTGTTTGGAACACCCCATTTAAGAATGTCTTCTACATCCTTCTCAGTCAACGTGGGGAGATCAACAACAACACCAGGGAGATTCACGTTCTTTCTTTCTCCCAGCATCGCTGTATTTTCACATCGACATCTTACAGTTCCAGACTTTGGATCACATGACAATACAGCTAGACTTATGCTTCCATCTGCACATAGTATGGTATGTCCTGGCTGCACATCCACAGGCAGCTTCTTGTAGCTCATGGAAATTGTTTTCTCATGACCCTTGATCTCATAATCGGTGCTGATAGTGATCTCCTGACCTTCCTTGAGCTGTATAGGGTTCCCATCTTTCAAGAAACCGGTACGAATCTCAGGTCCCTGTGGTATAACATGAAGAACATATATTGAAAGTTATAAACACAATGTAATACACTCCAACCATCATAATTATCTCTGAGCCATCAATTAACATATGTTGCTAGAATCTACGGATCAATCAACATCAACAAGCAAACTGTAAACACTAAAATGCCTAATCTTCATGATACCTTACCTCTAGAACCAACTTAAATGACACACTAAGCATAACCATTTCTCTAGTGAAGTTTCTTAATTTAGAGGCTGAAGCTTTCATGGAGTAACACAATCTAAACAAGTCATATTCATGATAATTCATACGCGAAAATTGAGAAAGATCAAACCTTTGTATCAAGCATAACAGCAGCAAGAATGCCTGTATTCTGCATAGCTGCACGGAGATTATCAAGAGTCTCCTGATGATACTCATGGCTACCATGAGAGAAGTTGAAACGAGCAACATTCATGCCCGCTCTGAGAAGCTTCTCAATCATAGGAACAGAGCGAGACGCAGGACCTAAAGTGCAAACAATCTTCGTCTTTGGAGTCCTCCCATCATTAGGCAGATCCTTCAGTATCCCTTCAATGTCTATGTTCGACATTCTCTACAAAAGATCACACTTTATCAGATCATAAAGTGTCTATGTTCCATAAAAGATCTCACTTTATCAGATCATAAAGTGTCTATGTTCCATAAAAGATCTCACTTTATCAGATCAAGAGCAGAGATCATTACTAAAAATCAAGTCCACGTAAAGGACGGGACTTTAAGATTCAACGAACAAAATGAATAGCTATTACAGGTGATCTGATGGATGATTACGATTTATCAGAAGGGATCAAAAGAATATCGAAAGACAAAAGAGATGATCGGAGAGGATATGGATCTTACCTGAAAAACGCTGCTTCTGTCTGTTTTTTTGGAGTGTGAAAGCTGCCGGAGACTCGAAAATGTTAATGAAGAGACTTTATAATGGAGTGCAATAAATGCCACGTGGAATTTATTTAAATTAGTACATCCAATGGTGACTTTTTTAACAGTAACCCAAAGAAAATAAATTTCTGCCCCTTCGAAATCTGGATATAGTGGACTTGTTCGTTTTATTTTTTAATTATTTTTTTGTTCAACTGTTATTTTTTATATTAAAATATTAATTATTAACTAGCAACATGCTATGAAGTATGAACATGATATGACTACGATTATTCTAACCGAAGAATATGCTTTTGGATTTAAAGAGATATGTCCTATTCTTTCCTTGTTAAACAAAAAAAACTCTAATTTTTATTCAAGCAGGAGTTAATTATTTAATTTAAATTTATTTGGTTTGAACTGAGAGTTTCATTTATGCCTTTTAATTGCATGATTTTGATTGAGGTAAGCAAAATCATTTTCTTTTTATCCTACAAATTTTCATGGTAAATCTTTCTTTGTTTTTTTTTGTTTTTTGTTCTTATGAAATTTGAGAAGCCATACCTTTTTAGTTTCATACAGTCTCTTTTGGAGTGATCAAGGAGCCATTTGTTGTCTTTATATTCTAAGTTAAAAGGAGAGACTAGCAGAGTATTCTTATTAAGTTATTAGAATTCTAACAAAATGGAAGCAACTAGATATTAATGAAACAGTCTAGTTGATCTAAAGTTTCTTAATTCTAAGAAGCTTTAGTGTGGCATTTTACTTATGTTAACGACACCTTTTCTATCAATACAATACAGTTTTTACACAAGTTGCGATTACAAGGATGAAGCCGAATACGTCTGGAGATCAAATCCTGACCCTCTGCATCTTATTGTTTAGATCAAGCTTCAATTTTCTCTTAATTTTAGTTTCTGATCTTTAATTGTGTGTTTGAGTCATGTTTACCTGATTTTTGGGGCTTTTAAACACGTCTTTGCCTTTTGGCAGACTAGAATCAAGTTTCTCTTGTATCCAACTCATCATTCAAAGTAATGACATTAACATTCTTATCAAAAAAAAAAAGGGATGAAACCTAAGACATTCGAAGAGACAGGACTTCATGGAGATTTTTTACATGGACCCATTACAAGATTGAAGGTACATATAAACATCTGATATTGTTAGATGAGGCTAACATAAGGTGTTGTTATATGTTGAAGAGTCTAATTCAAAAGCATGAGGCTAACCTTTGGGCTTTCCGAAGCTTTCTCGAAAGCAGTAGCAAGTTTGGGTAACTTTTTTTGGTAATAACTGAGTCTAAAGAAAAATCAGGCCCATCTCTTGTCATATGCAAGAGGTGAATTTGTTCAGGGTCCAAAAATCTAATAAAAAATTTTAGTTAGAACTTAGAGTATTTTTAAAACAATTAGGGCCTTTTTGTAATATTATGTTATCTGTTCTTACAAAATAAAAATTTGCATAGGTCCATTAAAGCATTGAGATGGGCGTGAAAAAGTTCATGGGCTTTGAATATATAAATGAATAATTTTTTTATAAAAGCAAATTATAAATATTGTTTAGCACATCTCATGTAATCATGTTGATAAATTGTAACGTTTAAATCAAAAATATACTCCCTCCGTTTCAAATTAGATGATATTTTAGAAGGTTTATGTTGTTTCAAAATATATGATATTTTGAGATTTTAAGGTAACTTTTGAAGTTTTAAGGTTAGATTTAATTTTATTGAAAATTGTTCAACCAATAAAATTTTACAGTCTTGGTTGAATGATTTAAAATTATATTTTTAAAAGTAATTTCTAGATAAATGTAAATTTCTTAATATTTGTGCATTAACTCAAAACATCATCTATTAAGAAACGGAGGGAGTATTACTTTTTTTTTGTTTGAGATCATATATTAGCACAAAAATGCAATTTTTAATATAATCACTCATTGTTTATAAAACTGTTCTATAAAAGAATTGTGCTTCCAAATTGCATTTAATTTTTTTATCTCATATACATTATACCGACATATATAACTAACCAATCATTTGATTCTATTTTTTATATTAAACATCCATTATTAGTATAATTTAAGGAGCAACCGTTAGGGCTCAAAACACAAAAGCACCGCGCGAAAAGAAAATATAAATACGAAACTGAGTCAAACGTTGGATTCTTTCTCTGATTCTTCGTTCTTCCTCTCTTCTCTTATACGTCTCTCTATCTCTTTCTTCTTTTGCACGTTTTGGTATCTCCTTCTTTCTGTCCTTCGCGTTTCCGTTTCTCTCTCTCCCTCTCTGGAGTCTAAGATCGCTAAAGCCGATCACTTTCTTGCTGGGTTCTGCTTCTCCTTTCGTAAGTTTGACTCTCTCTCTCTCTCTCTCTCTCTCTCTCTCTCTCTCTCTCTCTCTCTCTCTCTCTCTCTCTCTCTCACTGAGCTTCCTTGCGATCCAAGGCTAGTTTGTTTTTGCTGACTTTACTTTTGATTGATCACTACTTCGATATTACCATTCTCTTAAGATTGTTAGTTAGTTTATCCGTGTCATCCACAAGAGATTGATCTTCACTTGCTTGGATGATTCATGAAAGCTCAAGATTTCTCTCTGCAGGATGGATGGTACGATAGGCTCGAAAGGTCTCGTCAAGAAGACTGAGCTCGTCAGGATCATCACTGACGCACTCATCTCCCTTGGTTTTAACAACATTGCTACTGATTTAGAGAACCAGTCTGGCGTTAATCTCCTCGACCCTAATATTAAGAACTTTCTCGACCTAGCCAAGCTTAAAGAATGGGACTCTTGCATTAAACTAGTCCAGGAGGGATTACAAGTGCGTGATCAAAAGGTTATGAGATTCTTGCTACAAGAGCAAAACTTCCTTCAACTTCTCAAGGATGACAACCTTGATGATGCACTGAAGATTCTACATGAAGAGCTGATGCCTCTTGGTGTTAAAACAAGGCGCCTTATAAACCTTCCCTGCAAACTTGTGTTTCCATATTTTGGTGATGATACTGAGGTTATGAGGAAGCTGCAAAAACAGTTTCCTCCTGCAGCTATAGTGCCACAAGGGAGGTTGGTGGCTCTCTTACAAGAGTCCCTTGAACTTCAGATGGGTGACTGTGATTACCATAATGCTCCTGATACTGATATGTCCCTATGCTATGATCATTATTGTGCGAAATCTAAACTTCCTTCCAAGACTGTTCAGGTAATAATACTATGCACCACTCCTCAAATGTTATTGAGTGTTGACATCGTTTCTTGCTCAATATATATGTGTGAATGGTTCAGACATTGGTGGGACATACTGATGAGGTCTGGTTCTTAGAATTCTCACATAATGGCAAATACTTGGCTTCTTCTTCTAAGGATAACTCAGCAATTATATGGGAGGTATGTATGTGTAAACCAAGCAATATACAGATCATGTAGCTCCTCAAAGTGATGCTTAGATATGCTTTTTTTCTTCCAGATCAATGGAGATGGGCTTTTTTTGATGAAGCGTAGACTTGAGGGCCACAAGAAGCCAGTTGTAGTAGTCTTATGGAGTCCAGATGATCAACAAGTCATTACATGTGGAGAAAGTGAAGTCATCAAGCGCTGGGATGTTGGTTTAGGACAATGTGTTCAAACCTATGAACGAGTTGATGCTGGTGGCTCCATTTCTTGTGGATGGCTTCATGACGGTTCAGGTGTAATAGGCGCAATGGAAGACAGACGGATCTACTTGTGGAACTTAGATGGGAGTGAGATAGAGCACGAGCAAGAACAACGGGGACAGAAGATTACTGATGTAGCAATGACGAGTGATGGGAAGTGGATTGTAAGCGTGGGAAAGGAGCAGAATGAGATCTCATTGTTTGATAGAGTGACTAGAGCTGAGACAGTGATTGTAGTGGACGGCATGGTTACCTCGTTCTCGCTTTCGAGAGACAACAAGTATCTTCTAGTGAATCTCATTACACAGGAGATCCACCTCTGGATGATTGGTGGCAGACCGAAACCACGGAAGGTTGCCAAGTTTGATCGCCACATGTGTAGTAGTTTTGTTATCAGGTCTTGCTTTGGTGGCTATGATGAATATTTCATTGCCAGTGGGAGTGTGGATTCTCAGGTAACATTACATTACAGTAACACATGAAAAGAATGGGACCTTAAGATGTGTGTCTATGTTGTTGTTGTTGCTTCAGGTATACATATGGCAAAGAGAGTTAGAGAGGGAACCTTGTTGTGTATTGTCAGGACACGGAGAAGCTGTGAAGTGTGTGAGTTGGAACCCGAATGATCTTTATATGTTGGCCTCAGCGAGTGACGATAGAACCATCCGGATTTGGGGACTTGATCACCAGGAGTGAATGTCATGATGACTTAGCTGATTCATGTGGTGATGTTCATTAGGATATATACATACCTTTTATGTGTGTCACATTGTTTACTAATCGTTCGAAATAGAAAACAAAATGCATTTTGGGACAGTTTTGCTTTAATGTTGATGCTTCACTTCTCGTTTTTTTCTTTCTTAAGTACTATTGTTCTCTCCTATCTCCCTTATTGGTTCAATAATGAACTTTCCATAGAATCTAAACATATACATAAGCCTTAAACGTTACAAAAGGCCCATGGAATATACATTCAAGAAATCTAAATACTTATATTAAATAATGATGTGTGTACCAACTGCAACAAGTAGATCTCACCATTTTTAGACAACTTAGTCTGTACTACTCTGCAGTAATACACGGATCAAGACGACTTAATCCTTAATATATAAACACTGTTGTATATACTTGAATTTAAATTAAAAAAAATACGTCTGACCCTTTGCGTTCCCACACATGATATATAATTAAAATCACGTAATAATTTAAGATTTTTATATTAAAAAGGGAAGAATACAAAACAATATTATCCACAAGTAAATTATTGACCATTCTTTTGACTTTAAGTATGAGTAGCAAACACCACACCACGTGGTTGGCAACAGCTTGGCCCATTGTAACGGAAAACAACTTCAAATGAGATGTATCTCTAAAGTTATGGGTTCATAAATTTTTCATCAAAACCTTAAATTATATGACATACTGTTATAATATAAGGTTTGACAATTGAACCCATTGCTATTTATTACAACATGAAGAATGGTTACAGGAGTGTCACGTGATGGGCCGGTTTGGAAGCTCCAAATGTAATAAAATTATTTATAATTTGGTAACTTAGCGAGTTAGTTATGGACCTTATGGTCGGTTGATAACTACTGATACACATGCATGTTGTAATTAATTTATTAGTAATCGAAACGATCAATGTGGTTTGTCTCTATTTAACCGACCTCGACCATGCCGGGTGATACTAAAAACACGTTTAAGACATTAAAAAAATATTATTACAATTATTTAAAATTAGTCTCATTAACCATGAGAAATAATTTAATCAAATTGGAAAAATTAGCATAGTGATTAGTGATGCTCTCCTTAAATTCTGTTTTACATGATCTAAGGAGTGATGGATTAATGAACAAGGAAGAGTAATTTATAGTATTAACTATTTAATTAAAGATGAAATATTAATGACCGTTGGATTGAAGCTGTTCATCATTGGGAATCGAGACGACCTCTTCACGTGGCACAGACCCATTTGCCCATCTCCTCCGTTTTACTCCTCCATCATCGATACATACACATATACATACACATGAGTGTGCATGTGGGAGGCAATCTCAGATCCCCACGAACGTCGCTGCCCTTTATAAGATGGACGAGTTTCTGCAACCAAACCTCAAGTGTGTTTTTGAGTGTGACACATTCAAAAGACTTAAACTTGATCTAGAGAGATGGACAAGTATGAAGTTGTCAAGGACTTGGGAGCTGGTAACTTCGGTGTAGCTCGTCTCCTTAGGCATAAAGAGACCAAGGAGCTTGTTGCCATGAAGTACATCGAGAGAGGTCGCAAGGTTTGATCTTTTCTCCTCTCTTTGGGATAAAAATGAAACCTTTGAATCAAATGTTTTGACACTTGATGGTAACATGTTGGGTTGCAGATAGATGAGAATGTGGCGAGAGAGATTATTAATCACAGATCACTTAGGCATCCTAATATCATTCGTTTCAAGGAGGTTTTGTCTTTAAGCCTTTGGTTGATTTTGTGAACAGTCTAGTAGTGTACTTTAACAGAGGAGTTAATATAGTGTTAATGTTTTGTAAGGTGGTTCTGACTCCAACTCATCTTGCTATTGTAATGGAGTATGCTTCTGGTGGAGAGCTCTTTGAACGCATCTGTAATGCTGGTAGATTCAGTGAAGCTGAGGTGACACATCTCTTCTTCTTCTTCTTCTCAGTATCTTAACTTGGAGTCTCTTCTTGGTTGTTTATGTAAAAGAATCTTTATGTTTTTCTCAGGCTAGATACTTCTTTCAGCAGCTGATTTGTGGTGTGGATTACTGTCATTCCCTGGTATTTACATAACAAAAAAACAAATCTTATGAAGCTCAAGTAGAGATTTTTTGGTTTTAGTTTGCATGATCGTTTTGTTTTTTATGCAGCAAATATGTCATAGAGATCTAAAGCTTGAGAACACCCTGCTTGATGGGAGTCCTGCTCCACTATTGAAAATCTGTGATTTTGGTTACTCTAAGGTCACATTCATTAGTCTCTTTTTTCTTTATATTAGTCTTCAGATTTGTCTTCCCATCTAATAAGTCAATATGTTTTGTGTAGTCATCTCTGCTTCACTCTAGACCTAAGTCAACTGTTGGAACTCCAGCTTACATTGCACCTGAAGTTCTCTCTCGAAGAGAATATGATGGAAAGGTAACATCATCACTCATGACACTTCAATGGTCTCATCTTTATCTTTCACATGTTGATGTAACGGTTTGGTAATTGTGTCATGCAGCATGCGGATGTTTGGTCTTGTGGTGTGACTCTTTATGTGATGTTGGTTGGAGGTTATCCATTTGAAGACCCTGATGATCCGAGAAACTTCAGGAAAACAATCCAAGTATAAATAAAACTAACTCTGCAGATTTTCAGTTGCTTTTGTGGCAATGTTTCCTTCACCTCAATTCTTATGTTGTGAAAATGTTCTGCAGCGTATAATGGCTGTCCAGTACAAGATCCCAGACTACGTTCACATATCTCAGGAGTGCAGACACCTTCTCTCGCGCATATTTGTCACTAATCCAGCTAAGGTACCTTCTCATTTCTCTGAGTTAAAACCATTTTTTAGTTTTCGACTTTGGAATCTTAAAATGGCATCATAACATTTATGCAGAGAATCACACTTAAAGAGATCAAGAAGCACCCGTGGTTCTTGAAGAATTTACCAAAGGAGCTTAGAGATTCTGCTCAAGCAGCATACTACAAGAGAGACAACCCAAGCTTCTCTCTTCAAAGCGTAGAGGACATAATGAAGATCGTTGGAGAAGCAAGGAATCCAGCTCCGTCTTCCAGTGCCGTCAAGGGCTTTGATGAAGATGATGAAGATGTGGAAGAGGAGGTTGATGAAGAGGAGGAGGCAGAAGAAGATGATGAAGAAGAAGAAGAGGAAGAGGATGAATATGAGAAGCATGTCAAAGAGGCACATTCTTGCCAAGAGTCTTCTAAAGCTTAAAGAAGACAAAAAATCTCACTCTGTTGTTTAATATTCACTCTCTTATTACCTTTCCGTTTATGTGAATTCGA
Source organism: Moricandia moricandioides (assembly GCA_905132885.1). Taxonomy (NCBI): domain Eukaryota; kingdom Viridiplantae; phylum Streptophyta; class Magnoliopsida; order Brassicales; family Brassicaceae; genus Moricandia; species Moricandia moricandioides. The sequence continues at coordinate 18,696 of CAJHQQ010001611.1, forward strand.
ACATCTATTTTATCTATAAGCAATTTGAATCAATATCAGCCAGTTTTACTGTGACATATATATACATTTTCCACATCCATCTTCATTACACAAACAGGAACAACACACCTTTGTAAAATAGCATAGCTCATGTTTCAACAAAGTGAAAGGGAAGTACCTTTACTCATATACATAATCAGATCTCAAGTGGCCTATCTTCTACTAGAGATACAGAGCAACAGCAACACACAGAGCAGACTTTTTCTGTAAAATAGCAAAGCCTCTAAAGTAGCAAGAGTAGAAGAATACATATACTTATGATGAGACAAGAGTTTTGGATGTTTCAGTCACTTAAGTCTACACTTCCACTGCGTGAGCTGCTGCCATCGTGGCTGTGCAAAGAAAGGCCTCTCATATGACCTGGTAAACCCGAGGCACCATCAACTTTCTTCTCCTTGAAGAACTTTTCCCTCTCAACGTGTTTTGCAGGTGGTGGTGGAATCACAACAGGTGGGGATAGCGAATGGCTATCACCACTGCGTGATGACTCCTCTGATGGTAAAGGACGAATGAGTGGACGGTTGAGCTTTTCACTATGGATTGCTGATCCAAGTAAGGGTTGTGGAGGTGATGGCTTTTCTTCATCCTCAGGCATTGCTCTAGCTTTCCCTTTTCGCAATCTGCAAGCAGTTATTCACATGGATATTTGGACTTAGCATCAAGAATAAACTTTTTAGATTCCAAGAACCTTATGAGGAAATCAGCTTAGTGATTTCAAATTAAGAGATTGAGCAATGCAAGGGGACAGACCTTCTGAATAACTGCTCAGGCTCCTCTTCCTCATCCTCGTCTTCAAGATTAAGATGGGTTGGATTAGAGATAGAGCTGCTCGATTTGGTATTTGCATTAGAACCGTTTGAGGTAGGACGACTAGGTTCGAGATTGGAATGATAACCATTGGATGCAGCAGACCTGCCTGGCCCTGTGATTCTACCAGACAGTAAGTCTTCATGTCTATTAAGAATTCTCTGAAGCTGTTCATTCAATTCAATTGCTTGAGAAACTGCTCTTTCATCCCTGCACAAACAAGCCATTCTACTTGAGAAAGAAAACGCTTTAACATGCCATCTAGAGAAAGAGAGGTGGATCCTTGCCTCGATGTCATGATGAGGTGCATTACGCGCTCTTTCTGAAACGAGCATTGCTCGACAAGATCAAGAGTAAACTCATCTTTTGCTCCCTAAATGGTTAAAAGTGGATGAAACTGGAGTTATCACTCAAACTAAGAGATCAACAAAGGAACCAAAGAATGTTTGTTTACTGGAGGTGTATTATATACCTCGGGATTTTGAGAATCAACTGCGTCAAGCACTTCCTTCAAAACTTCTAATGCAGCACTAGCTTTTTGTAAGATGCTACAATCAAAGAGATAAAAACAGATTTAAGGCCTCTTAAAACCTAAGCAAACATTTAGGTTACTGACATGTGGAGAAGAAGATACCTAGAAGGAGAAGCAGATTGAGATTCTCGCTGCTGAGTAGGAGCAGTCCCCTCATTTCTAGCAGATGCAAGTTGTTCATTGAGCGTATTTCTTGGAACCGCTTGTGCAGTGACTACAACTGGTGGAGTGGAACTAGGTCTCTGAGGAAATTTAACTCCTGCGTTCTGGAGGTAACAGAAGATAACAAAAAGAAAGCTTTCAGTCTTAGAGGACAGAGTCACAGAGTTAGAATGTTCTTTGTTTCAAACTTACCACTAATTCACAGTATGCTGTATAATACTGAGGGAATTTCCCTGAAGCTCCACCAAGAGAAGTTTGAGTTGCATTAAGAAGGAGAAATATCCTCTCTCTTACCGGCAAATCCGACTAAAGGGAGTGTTCGAAACACAAACTAAAATAAGCAGCTTAACTCTCAAAATTTGTAGAGAAGTAACATCCAGAAACAGAGATGAACATACTTTTTTCTTAACTATCTTTACAAGTGTAGGGAGTACACCTGTATCTATAACCTGCTTGTGAATATTCTCTCCAATATTATTCATCAACATCTCCAGCAACTGCAATTATCAAAATAACAGTCTCAATACTCAAAACGTTTAACGGTATGCTAACTCTCCTAAAGAATGATTCTACGGTTAAGAGATAGATTTAGACCAGGAACCTTACCTGGACAGCAAATAACTGAGTATTTGGGTTCTTGCTCCCCAAGCGTTTTTTGATAGCTTTTATAACATCTTTTGCTTGCCTATTACCAATAGAAGAACTCATTGTGGCCATCATATAATCCTTGAGGGTGATTAAACATTAAAACAACAATTAAGACTGGAGATGTTATGGCTCGTTCATACATACCTTTCATCTCGAGCAGCTAGTTCACAGATCTCAATGTTTTTGGCCCAATCAACATCAGCAAGCTTCTCACTCGTTGCAGAACTCACAAGCTCCGAAGCCATTTTTTAATTATCTGTACAAGCTAGAAAACAATCAGCAACTAAAGATTCTCAGCATGAGCAACCAAGATACATTTTTGCAGATTTCAAGATCAGATATTTGGATCATGTTAACCGCAAGGAGAACACATGTGGTAAAGCTTGGTAAAACCCAAATCCTAGAAACAGACACAAATCTAATCACGAAGAGGACAGAACAAGACAAAGCTGATAACTTTGTCCAAACATAAAAAAAACAAGCTGTCGAGAACATTCTGACCCAAAAATAGATCTCAAACAAACAAACAAACAAACAAACAATCAAGTAGTTTCATTGGATAACGATTAGAGTGAATAGCCTTACTTGATAAACCCTAATCAGCTTGAGCATTACACAGAGACGTAACGAAGAAGAGGAAGGGAGACAGAAACTTGTACTGATGGTTTTTTAATCAGATATATTTTTATTTCTTGATTAATCCGTAAAGACAGAAACTTGTTCTGATGGTTTTTAATTAGGACAGTAGATAACTATTTTAAAATTAAATAAAAAGAAAAAGAAAAAAATATCAAAGGCTGAAGCAGCAGAGCACCGTCATGAGAGAGAAAGCTGCTCTCTTGGTAAAGTGTTGTTGGCGCGGGGAAGAGAGAGATAACATTATAGTCACGCGCTTGTCAGCTTTAACGAACTACTGACAGCCTTATTGACCGCCACGTGTAATGTTACTTTTAATTAGGTCACCCGAGAAATCTCGGGGGAGTACTTTTATTTCAGAAAGGTCCCTTGATTTCACTGGTGTTTAATATCTGTCCCCTGTAGTTCAGATATTGATTAGAATAAATACAATTAGTTTTGCCAAATATTTATCTCCATTTAAATCAATAAAGAATAAATTTCAAAATATTGTTTCTCAATTTAAAATTTCAGTAAAAATAATTCTAAAAAGGAATTTAAAAGGTAGTTAACTAGTATTTTCATTTTAATTTATTTGTCGTTGTTGTAAAGTAAATTTTTGTTTCAAAATAAATATCATGTTATAATTTCAATGGAAATTTTATTAATTTTATATGTTATTTTATGTTTATTTGTTAAAATATTGTTAGATGTATATATAATACTTTTTAGTTAGAAAATATAAAATTAAATATTTTTTAATCAATGGGTATAAAACTGACAACTAAAATAAAATAGAAGGATGAACATTTAAAACTCTTACTAACTACTAAGTTGACCTTATTAGAAATTAGGAAAATGGATTTGACCTCAACAAAATAATCAAACTGGCAAGTTCCAAGTGTCCACTTCGTAATAAGCTCATAATTAAATTTATTTTGTTGTCATTAGTTCGTAAATAATTAAGCTTCAACAATCAAAACCTTTTATTTTTGTGTGCACTCAGCAAACTGAATTATAAACTGGCATAATTTTCTTACTATTTTTAGATAATTTGAAAAAGATTATGCATGTGTAAAACAGCTGATTCTACCATTTCTACATAGCTAACAACATTGCTTCTGATCTGAAATGCATCTTATCTTATATCATACCAAATGTTACATGTCCACATAATCTACCAATAAATTATGAGAAAATAGATGAATACATCAAGATTGAGTAACAAATACTCCCTATTATTATTATTGAAGTTTTAAATGATTACAAAAGTTGGCATCGAATGAATGAACATTAGGTGAATTTTGCGTGTTACTTAATTAAAACATAGAATTATGAATAAATACATTCATCATAATACGCTACAATAATTCCAAGGCGTTATGGGAAAAAACGACGTGCCGTTTTCACGTCTCAGCACACCATTAAACGCAGTCGTTTTGCCGTGTAAAGCAGACTTCTTTAGATGAAACCCTCCGCACTAGACTGAACCCTTTTCCCGGCCACCGGAGACGCGAACTCCATTCTGAACACAGAGCTAAAAAGCAATGCCTTTGAAGTTCCCTCGCCGAATACGATTCTTCACTCATTCTCTTCCGCGCACTACTAATCTCGCTTCCTTCAATTCCGGCGCTCGAGCTTATCATTATAATAGCTCCTCCCCTTTTCTCTCCCGGATATTCTCGTTCACGTCGAATCACTTCTCCACTCGTCCCAACGGATACCCACCTGGATTTGAACGTCAGAGGAGCTTGATCGAAGACGAGGAAGAGCTCAGTAACTGGGTAACCGATCTGAGACCTGGGTCATTGCGTGTCAATCTCACAAGCGATGATGATGACGATATGGATCGTGGCAGGGGGAGAAACCATGACACGAGAGGGATACGCAACAAAGTTGACTCCTTTAGGGAGAATCGGTTTAGTGAAAGAGATAAAGGATCGAACTTTCGGAGTAGTCAATCTTCTTTTCGTGACAGGAAGGAGAGAGGTTTAGATAGAGATAGGGAAGGCTATAAGGGTTTAAGGAAGCGGCGGGAAGATGTTCTAGATGAAGAGAGTAGTGATGAGGATGTTAAGAGTTTAGTAATGGGAGGTATTGGTGATTTGCTTAGTGAAGAGGACGAGGAAGAAGACGAAGATTACGAGTTTCTTAAGAAGAAAGCTGCTTCTGCTTTTGGGTTTGATAAGCAGAAGGGTGTAGGAGAGGATAACGCAAGGAATGGTGTTAAAAGCTCAGATTCTTATTTGACCAAGACGAGGTACGTTGTTGTTGCAGTTCTAGCTTCTTCTGTGTTCTGTTGGAATGATCTAAGAGTACTTAAGTTATTGCGTATTTGATCTTCTTTGTAAGTGACTTAGTCTTAACTACTTGTTGCTGTCTGATGGAAAATGATGTTAACAGATTCGATCAGTACCCTTTGTCTCCCTTATCGCTAAAAGCAGTAAACGATGCGGGATACGAGACAATGACGGTTGTGCAGGAAGCTACTCTCCCTATCATTCTCAAAGGTATGCTTCTTTTTGTCTGGTGCTTATTGGCTCCACTAGTACCATGACTTAGAAATTGTATCACCACCAGTTTCACCCTGGCAATCCAATAGTAGAAAGAAAATGTTAGAAACTTTGTGAATCTTTCTCGAGCTAGAAACTTTGTAACCTTTATATTCTTTAACAACTTGGTTTCTTGGGCGTTCTCTGTTTATTTTCAGGTAAAGATGTCCTAGCTAAGGCCAAAACAGGAACTGGGAAAACTGTAGCGTTTTTGGTGAGACTTAACATGAGTATAATAAGTAGTCCGTTTGATAATGTATTGGTGGTTGGCATTTTGTGCTTATTGTTGCTGTTTATATTTTAGCTTCCATCAATCGAAGTAGTTGTCAAATCTCCTCCGACAAGCCCGGATAATAAACGACCCCCGATCCTTGCACTTGTGATATGCCCAACTAGAGAACTTGCCAGTCAAGCTGCTACAGAAGCAAACACCTTGCTGAAGTATCATCCAACTATTGGTGTTCAAGTTGTGATTGGAGGCACAAGGCTTGGTTTAGAGCAAAAGCGTATGCAAACAAATCCTTGCCAGGTGAGTATTGTTCGCAGTGTGTGCTCGTAGTGAATCTTTACAGTTCCTTCATTTTTTGGGGTCTTTAATATGAGTAAGTGTTATTTGAAAATTTTCAGATACTGGTGGCTACACCTGGAAGACTCAAAGACCATATTGAGAACACTCCAGGATTGGCAACACGGTTAAAGGGTGTGAAAGTTCTTGTGCTTGATGAAGCTGATCATCTTTTGGACATGGGTTTTCGCAAGGACATTGAGAGGATAATATCCGCAGTTCCTAAGGAGAGACAAACTCTTCTGTTTTCTGCCACAGTACCTGAAGAGGTCTGACTCTCTTTTCTTGCATAATTGTTTTGGTTTATGTTGCCTTAGTCCCTTTTTGTAACGGGTCTTCATTGTCTAGGTTCGCCAAATGTGCCTTGTAGCTCTGAGGCGGGATCACGAGTTCATCAATTGTGTTCACGAAGGCACTGGAGAGACCCATCAACAGGTCAGACAAACGCATATGATTGCTTCACTGGACAAGCATTTCTCTCTTGTATACACACTTCTTCGAGCACACATTGCAGATAACGTAGACTATAAGGTACACAAATGTTCCCTGCACCAGTATTAAACCGCATGACCTATGTTTTTCTCTTTCTGACTAACTCTGGTTGGTTCCTGAAGGTCATTGTCTTCTGTACAACTGCTATGGTTACAAAATTAGTGGCTGATCTACTTGGTGAGCTAAACTTGAACGTGAGAGAGATCCATTCTAGAAAACCTCAGAGTTACAGGACAAGGGTGTCTAATGAGTTCCGCAAATCCAAAGGTTTGATTCTCGTAACGTCTGATGTATCAGCTCGAGGAGTTGATTACCCTGACGTGACCCTTGTTTTACAGGTAAATTCAGTCATACAATAGTATAGAACTCTTACTTGTATACATGTGTTTTTATACATGAATTTGCTTGTACAGGTAGGATTGCCAAAAGACAGAGAACAATATATACACAGACTCGGTAGAACAGGGAGAAAAGGGAAGGAAGGAGAAGGCATATTGTTGTTGGCACCATGGGAGGAATACTTCCTATCATCTCTTAAAGACTTACCCATCACTAAGTCTTCTCTGCCATCAACAGACCCAGAAACTGTTAAAAAGGTTAAGACTTTATCCTATTTCACTGATCTTTGCATTGCTTCAAGTAGACAATAATTTGGAATGAAGAGTTAAGTTGGTTGAAAATGGAATGTAACAGGTGCAAAAGGCGCTATGTCATGTGGAGATGAGGAACAAGGAGGCAGCGTACCAGGCTTGGTTGGGTTACTACAACTCACAGAAGATGATAGGAAGAGACAAAGAGAGGCTTGTGGAGTTGGCTAACGAGTTTAGTCGTAGTATGGGACTTGACAACCCTCCGGCTATACCTAAACTTATTCTTGGTAAGATGGGTCTCAAAAATGTTCCTGGTCTTAGAGCCAAATAGATATGTTTTCTTGTAAACAAAATTTCATATTCTATAAAGACACTACTTTTGATTTTCTTCTAGTTTCAAGTCATTTAGTTTATACTGATTATAGTTTTCACATGTTTGAGTTGGTTTCTTCTCGGGCTGTAACACAACAATGCACAAGAGGCCAAAGTTGAGAGATTCAAAGTTGATCACAGATTCACAAGTAATCTGAGAAAGACGTTGCAGTAACTATTTGGAAAACAGAAACAAAACAATGCACAAGAGCCCAAAAAGGCCCAAAAGACCAGTGCACATGAGAACATAACAAACAAAACTGGGTGAAGCCCAAAACTGTTGGGCCATGCCTTCAGAAAAACTTGCTTCAGACTTTCGCGCAAACCAAACCAAGTAAATTGTCAAACTCGGATGAATATTCTCATTGACAATGCTCATATCGGCCCATCATCAAAGCCCATTTATCTCGTCTGATCTAATCTTAATTCCGTAGATAAGATAAACACGCACGGAGGTGGGCCCCATGTTCACTGAACATAAATCAACAACACAGCCGCACTATTGACGCGTGAGGCACACCCACACAGACTCTATATTAAGCTTGTTTGTTTTTGCCTAACGGAACAAATCAAGCGCGTGGTCATTAAGTCTAAACTCAAAAGTGTTACGTTTGTCCAAATCTCTTACCACGTTAAGTGTCTTCTTCGCTGCACTGAAAACTCCGATCAATATCTTCAATTTACCCCCGTCGTCTTTCCATGGCGTTTACTCCAATCCTCCGCCGCGCCTCCGCCGCAAAGAAGCTCTTCTCACTATCGCGACTCTCCCTTGGTTGCTCTCCCTCCGTTAGATCTCTGCAAACCGGAGCCTCCGGTGATGATCGTCAACTCCCTCCGCCGTCCATCGCTGGATATCACGTGAGCTCCGGCGGATACATGCGTGGAGCTGTGTATCGCGAGCCAAATCAGCCTCTAACCATCGAAGAGTTTCACATTCCCAAACCCAAAGTGAATGAGATTCTCATCAAAACCAAAGGTTACATATAAATATATATCCTCAGAGTTTGATTCGTTTTGCAATATTAAAAAAATAAGTTCTAATTTTATTCATTCAATTTGTTGTATGTGGGAAGCTTGTGGAGTTTGCCACTCTGATCTACATGTGATGAAAGGAGAGATACCATTCTCTAGTCCTTGTGTTATTGGTCATGAGATCACTGGTGAAGTTGTTGAACATGGTCCTCTTACTGATCACAAGATCATCAAAAGGTTCCCTGAAACCTTTTTTAATTGGAATCATATGTAATTTTTTATTACAATCCTTAAAAAAGTCTCCAACCTTTTTTTGTTTCAGATTTCCAGTTGGTTCTCGTGTAGTTGGAGCTTTCATTATGCCGTGTGGAACCTGTTCTTATTGTGCTAAGGTGAGGAGGAAAGTGTAGTCCTTTCATTGGTTCTTAGCTGATACTTTTACTTGGATACAGGGCCATGATGATCTATGTGAAGACTTCTTTGCTTTTAACAGAGCTAAAGGAACTCTTTACGATGGTGAAACTCGTCTGTTTTTGCGTCATGATGGTAAAACAACTTTGGTGGCATGTTAGAGGAGACACATGATTGTTTTTTATTCTGATTACATTTCTCACTTTCCGGCAGATTCACCGGTGTATATGTACAGTATGGGAGGGATGGCTGAGTACTGTGTCACACCAGCACACGGGTTAGCTCCTCTACCAGAGTCTCTACCTTACACTGAATCTGCTATTCTAGGGTGTGCTGTGTTTACTGCATATGGTGCTATGGCTCATGCTGCTGAGATCCGCCCTGGAGATTCTATTGCTGTAATTGGAATCGGTGGTGTTGGCTCAAGGTATGTTCAAATGTGTCATTGTTGTTTATTACTTGATTTGGTATGACTATAAGTTAACCATCTTTGAGGGTTGTTGCTTCAGTTGTTTGCAGATAGCGAGGGCTTTTGGAGCCTCTGATATAATAGCTGTAGATGTTCAGGATGATAAGCTGGAGAAGGCTAAGACTCTTGGTGCTACTCATATTGTCAATGCTGCTAAAGAAGATGCTGTTGAAAGGATAAGGGTATGGTTTTGATTTGAAGGTTCTATTGATTCCTTATAATTTATAAGTCATTGATTTGTTCTTACTGTTTGGCAGGAAATAACGGGTGGGATGGGTGTTGATGTTGCTGTTGAAGCCTTGGGGAAGCCTCAGACTTTCATGCAGTGCACATTAAGTGTGAAGGATGGTGGAAAAGCTGTGATGATTGGACTCTCACAAGCTGGCTCTGTTGGAGAAATAGACATAAACCGACTTGTTCGTAGGAAGGTTTGTGCTTCTTTTCATCTCTATGATGCTGCAAAATGGTGCTTAGAAGAGAGATCATAACGTTTTTTTTTGTGTGTGTGTAAAATGTTGAAGATAAAAGTGATAGGATCATATGGAGGAAGAGCAAGGCAGGATCTTCCTAAAGTAGTGAAACTGGCAGAGTCGGGGATATTCAATCTAGCAAACGCGGTTTCAAGTAAGTACAGGTTTGAAGATGCAGGAAAAGCGTTTCAAGATCTCAACCAAGGAAAGATCGTGAGCCGTGGTGTTGTTGAGATACTATAAAGCCCTGGTTCAGGTTTTTGGTAGTGACTGCCTCATATATGATTCACTGAGGTTTAGTTGCTACAATCTTCTTCTTCTTCAGCAAGCTCATTGTTATCTCAGTTGTGAAGCTTACTTAAGTCTGCTTCTATGTCCATAGCAATGTCTTATGAGTTATGAACCTTGTTCTTGAGAATAAAACAAAGGTCAATAATAATGTATGTGTTCTCTATGATATTTTGTTTCAACTAGATTCAAGAGTTATGTATCGGAACTAGCTGAAGTAACTAGAAACCTCTTGTGTGTTCTCTGAGCGATATATGTTTGAATTTTGAGCCAATTCATAGGAAGTTGGTTTTTTAGGTTTACATGTAACCCTTCCTTGTATGTAATCTGGATCACTTGATTAGAGTGTCACAAGTATCTGTAGATATAATGGTTCTTCTCTGACTTGCTTAGCTGTGTTTGAAACCAAAATGGTTTTGTTTTGCTAGCCGCTACTCTCTTGGATCCCCATAGTAAGGACTTTTGTTAGGCAAACTCCAATGGGACACCAAAAATAATACCATCTCACTAAATTTAGTGTAACACTATTCATCACATAAATACTTAAATCAAATTTAGTGTACATAAAAGCTATTTTCATCATACAAAATTCTCAAGCAACCGCTGAAAATAAAACACTAACCATACGTACACAACGTCCTCAGATAAGTAAGATTGTGAAACGAGAGACTCAGTGTTGGCTTCTTACAAAACACTAGATTCTTCCAAGGACCCTCTCGGCCGCAGAAATGGTGAACTGTATATCCTCTGGAGTGTGAGCCAAGCTAGTAAACCCAGCCTCGAACTGAGACGGTGCAAAGTAAACACCTTCTTCCAACATTCCTCTGAAAAACTTACCAAACTTCTCCGTGTCGCTCTTCTTCGCGTCAGCAAAGTTGTAGACCGGTCCTTCCGCGAAAAAGAAACCGAACATACCACTTATGTAACCGCCACACATTGGATGTCCTGTTTTCTTCCCTGCTTCCAAGATCCCGTTGGTTAGCTCCTTGGTGATCTTGTCTAAATACTCGTATGTTCCTGGCTGCTTTAGTCGCTTCAGCGTGTGGATACCTGCCGTCATTGCCAACGGGTTGCCACTTAGAGTCCCAGCTTGGTACATTGGTCCTGCAGGAGCAACCTGTAACGAAAAAACAAGTAGCAGAAAATCTTATTACTTATTAACAACTAGGCATGTGCACACTTAGCCGGAACCGAAGAACTGAACCGCATCGAACCAAAAAACGAGTTTCGGTTCGGGTTTGTATCCTATCAATTACCTGAGCGGATCTTATATTTCTAGAACCGAAAAACCAAAAAAAAAGAGGGAATTGAACTTGAACCTAATAGGATTCATGATTACTTTGGATATTCGTCGTTCCTGACTTTGTTAACCGAACCAAATTAGAAACCAAAATAACCGAACCAAAAACCGAACCAAAAACCGAACCGAATTTTGAAAATACCGGAACGGATCCTAAACGTCTAAAATCGAAGAACCAAAACAGAGAACCGAACAGGAACCGAATGTCCGGGCTATTAACAACAATGCTTGAACTTTAGTTAACGAGTAGGTTCAGATCTTACCATCTCCATAATATCTCGTCTTCCACCGTAAGCTCCAACGGGAAGACCACCACCGATGATTTTTCCGAGGGTTGTCAAGTCAGGAGTGATTCCAAAGTACTCTTGAGCTCCACCATAAGCTAAACGAAAGCCAGTCATGACTTCATCGAAGATGAGAAGAGCACCATTGTCTTTAGTCACCTGACGTAAACCATTGATGAACTCAGGCGTAGGTTGGATGAAACCAGAGTTACCAACAACAGGTTCGAGAATAACAGCAGAGATCTCTCCTTTATGAGCCTCAAAGAGCTTCGCAACAGCTTCAATATCATTATAAGGAGCTGTAAGAGTATCTGAAGTAGCTGCTTTAGGTACACCAGGCGAGTCAGGTAGTCCTAAAGTGGCTACACCACTACCTGCTTTAACAAGAAAGGCGTTGGCGTGACCGTGATAACATCCTTCGAACTTGATAAACTTTTCTTTGTTAGTGAAGGCTCTGGCGAGACGAAGCACACCCATACAAGCTTCGGTCCCGGAGTTAACAAACCGAACCATCTCAATGCTAGGAACAGCTGATATAACCATCTCTGCTAGAACATTCTCTAAGAGACAAGGAGCACCAAAGCTTGTTCCTTTCTTCATGGTCTCAGCTAGAGCCGCGAGAACCTCATCATCAGCATGGCCAATGATAGCTGGTCCCCAGGATCCAACGTAGTCAATGTACTTGTTTCCATCAATATCCCACATCTTTGAGCCTTTAACTGAATCAATCAAAACAGGTTGTCCACCAACGGATTTGAAGGCTCGAACAGGGGAGTTCACACCTCCAGGCATTAGATTCTTAACACAAAAAGAAACCATTTTGACAATAAAGGTTAGTCCTTTCGAACACAAAGTCTGATCATTTCAACTCTAATAAACATTTCGTTATTACAATCAATCAAAGTTTCGATCTTTTTATTTTTAAATACGAATCCGTTAAGTCACTAACCTTGGCGGCATTGAAAGCTTCTTCGGATTTCTGAAGGGTGAAACTTTTCTTCTTCTCGTCGACGGAAACTGACATCTTGATGCTGCAGCGAGTAGACAGAGAGGAAGGAACCCTCTTCGGGATCTTCGAGGAACAGGAGAATCCCAAGGCAGTTCCTGATCCCGTGAGCGTCGCCGACATCTTTTCTCTTACGGTCGGAGACGGAGTTGGTAGTAATCGCAATGGGTGGGCTTTCTGAGAGAAGAAGAAGAGTCAACAAGATAAGGCTATGGTGGCGAGTAAACAGTGTTTTTATGTCTTAACCGGGTTGGATCCGACCCGGATACCGAATTTTGTCAAATGGATAGTAGTTGGATACCATACCCCCTTTTTTAATATAATTTTTGTTATATACCGAATTATGTGTTATTTAAGTTATATTTTTAGATATGAGTAAACCAAAAAAAACATACAGTTATGTGTTAAGAATGTAATTTAAATTATATAATTTGTTTGAAATTTTAATTCCCTCTACAATTATTTCAACAAATTTCTGAAGTTTTTATTCTGATATGATCATATGAACGTTAATATTATTTTTTTTGTCTCTTTTATGTTGGTTTAAAATGCATAACACGTATGAAAGCTTTATAATATATTACAATTAAGTTTCAGGGAGAAGGATTAAGCTTGATCAGATCTATTTTCAAATGTTAATTATACAATTTAGGCAAAACAAAATTGTATAGTTTGTTTATGTGCGAACAATATGAGTATGAATTACGTGTTGAGATAACGATGGAGGATGTACAACTACATCGGTAAATATTCATAATTTAAACAAGAAAATTAAGCTTTGAGCTCTTAACAAACACCATTTTAGTAACCCAATAGCTTTCTTTATTTATTTAACTTGATACTTAATATAAGCATGTCTTAGTTACATTTTGCTTCACCGACGAGCAATATTATATAATCGATTATCCATTATTTGCTTTTTAAAATCATAAATAATTCAAACACATGCATAAAACACAATGATCAACGTTTCAAATATCCATAAGCCCTTCAAACACCTTCATCGCAGAACCAGGAAGTCCAAGCAACACATTGATACTCTTCGTGTCACTGCCACATGGCAAGAACAGAATCACTTCCTTCTCTGGTAAACCAACCGGTCCAGACACAACCGGCTCACCCCAACCGAAATCTTTAGTATGAAACGATAGTTTTGCCCACGACGTGATCAGAAGCGTCGCCGTTAGACTCGGCCTAGCACGAGTCACCTCGAAGTAATCAATCGCTGACCTCATGAAACCGTCGTTAACCATTTCAACGGCTCTATTGACCAAACCCACCGTGTGAGAAAGAGGGTTTAGAGTCACTTCACCTGCCGTTGTAACCGAGTAAGTGAACACAATCCCGTTTCCTGAATATCCTTTAGGAAGTTCCGGAACGAATCTTGACCGTCCATCTGCAGCAAAGAGAAGTTTTATACGTTGATCTGGTTTAAGCCCTAAGGCTTCACAACGAGCTCTCCATAAAAACCCGGTTAGGGTTTGGAATGTGGTGGTTTTTGTCTCTGCCATGATCTTGAGCTTCTCGAGTTTTTCTGGTCCAAAGAGAAAGGATTTGTAGACGAGTTTCTCGTCGGAGTAGAGTTTTCCTGTGCCGGAGATGTCGTCAAGATCTTCGAACTCGTTGTGTGGGAACTCGATCTTTGGTGGAGTCCGTGGTCGGAGAAGTGTGCGGTCCAAGAAAGGTGGGACTGAGAGTGGAAGGCCACGAGCAGTTTCGGCCCATGAGTTCAGAAATTCCATGGCTGCTATACCATCGAACATATTGTGGTTCATGCCTAGGCCTAACACGAATCCTCCACATTTGAAATTTGTTACCTAATTAACAAATTAAAAAAAAAAGACAAAAGTTGTATAGAATCATATAGTGCTTGTCATTTACAACCAACCATCTCCATAATATTTTTCCTTGTTTTTTTTTAATACAGAAACACCTTGATATAAATCTAAAATTTATTTATACCAGAAAGAATTTATAAAAAAAACTTAAAATATAATTGACACACCAATAAATTTATTATCAGAACATAATAAATATGTTTTTTACGTGAAAAGTCATTATAATACTCTTTTTCTTAACAAAATCATTATAATTCCCCAACTTTAAATTGTTTGAAAAACCATACGTAGTAAAAGAACAATAAATACTATATCGGTTCATTTTTGTGTGCAAATAATTTTTTTTAATTTCTGAATACTAATTACTATTTTTAATTAGCTGTAAGAGAAATAATTTAGGATAACCCATAAAAAAAATTTGTCATAAAAATAGTTTTTAAAGATAAAAATAACCAAAATAAACTTTATTAAAGATTGTAAATATACATTTATATCCATTGAGTTAAGTGAAATTTAAAATTTAAAAAAAAATTAAAAATTTTCAAAAAAAAAATAAAAAATTATTTCAGTAATTTTTGTCTTGAATGCTATTTTTTTGACAAAAACTTAAAATTGATATTTGAGAGAATTAGCCTTGGTGTAATGATGCATACTGCATACATGGTCAGTATAATGAATCTATCAACCTAGTTCTGCTATTTAATTTGAAATATTTATTTGAAACCTACATCGGACCAAACCCTAACTTAAGTCATGTTCGTTCATTCACTCACGCAATACGGAAAGCAACAAAAGAGTATTGATCGATCAACCACTCACTCACTCACTCACTCACCTGAACAACCACCGGCGGAATCTCAAGAATATTCATGGCACCGGGAACGTTGTAAACAAGCTTTTCAAGAGTCTCCGGCTGATCAATCTCCCATATAGCCTCTTTTATCTTCTCTATCCCACAATTAGCCTCTGCCTCCACCACCACGACTCCTTCTCCGGTGCAGTTCACGGCGATCTTTCCTTCTGGACTGATCGTGAGTCTCCCGGCGGCGGGATAGTAGTGAACAAGAACCGCGGAGAGTGACTTTTTGATGACGTCAGCGGATTCCTCGTTGGATCTTGTGTTTGATTTGAAGTAGTAGAATGTTTTGACGATGATGGCTATGTTTTGGTCGAGGTTTGATAGGTAATGGAGACCTTTTGGAGTTTCCGAGGCCGGTGAGACGAGAACAGGATCTTTTCTTGTCACAATGAGCTCGAATGAGTCAGCCATTTTTTAGGGTTTTGATGGTGAAGAGAAACCAAAAGATGTTAGATGCTTGGAGAATTGGGAATGAGTTTTTGATTTTAATCAGAGGGGTTAAGTAGAGGCTAGGGTTTGAGGTTAATTGTGGTACACGTAAAGACTTCAGCAAATGATAGAAGAAAGATCAAAAAGAAACGAGTCTTGAGAGTAATACTTTTAAGAGTTTTTTTTAATTAAAAAATTAAGAATTTAGTTTAATTTCCAGATAGAACGGGCTCTATTACGATTGGTTCTAAATACATTTGTTTGCATGCATATAAGGCCATGATTAACCCGGGTCTCTTAAGGTAGGGTTCTTAACGAAAAATTTGTCTTTTTAATTTTTTTTTTTTTTTTTTTGAATTTTTCCCGCTAAGAGACGGCTCTTATGGTTCTTATTTAAGAGACGGTTCTTAGCTTTTCTTAGTTAAAAGCTAAGATACGTCTCTTAGAAAAGCTAAGAACTCCACCTTAAGAGACCCCGGTTAATCATGCTCTAACTAAACTGTTTAACGTAACAAAGTGACAGTACTTATCGCATACTTGTATATGTCAAGAGTACACATATTATACATTTCAAATCAGATCGTTTAAATTGTATATAATTTAAATCTGAATAATAACTTGTAATATGCTAGATTTATCAGCAATATGTAATTTTAGGAAAATATAATCCAAACTAATCGTAGATGCATGGTAAGGGCCGTAAGTAAGGGAATGAAACAATTGAATACTATATATATTTAGCAGTTGGTGGTTGATTGATCTATAATATATTAATAATATGTATTTATCAAATTATGGAGCCATCTTTGATCAGTGTATGTAAATGGATATATTATATTGATTAAGTTTACATTTAAAGTTTGAAGAACTGTATAGCCTTTGACTCCTAGTTCTCAGTGTAAATAGTAAAGTATAAGGAGTTGGTGACTAGTCTTAAGCCACCAAATTATAAACTAAACCCTTCACAAACAAAGGTCTCACTGGGATAGTTGATTTATTAAAATAAAGAATACATTCCAATTTGTGAATTAGTAGAGGATTATATTTAAATAGCATTAGTTGTAACTAGTCCCATATTAATAATTGAAACTTGCCGTGACGAAAAACTGGAAATATCACCCAGTAATACTCCTTTTCTATACATAATTTTGGGCCTAATTAAGGCCCATGATTACTTTGGCACAAAATCGGAAAACAGACAAAGATGTCTTAAACTAAAATTAAACCCACAAATATAAAACTTCAAATCAGTGGTAGCAAATAGAACAAGAATTAGAAAACCTAATAAGCAACAGCTACACAAGAGGTCACTGAAACTACATAACACATATGATGAAACTATAGAGATTACATAGTACAAAGTATAGATCCAGCACTCTCTAACTATCACGTGCACAATGTTGATCAGTTTTGCTTCTCTTCACATATCTTTGAGAGAAGAAACTAACTAACCTTAATCCTTTAGCTTTTCCTCTTCTTCCTTGGCTTTGTTAATTTCAGCCTCAGCTTTTTCTTCTTCATCCTTCTCTTTGTTACTTTCAGTTTTATCCTCAGCTTTTTCCTCTTCTTCCTTCTCATTGTCACTTGTAGCCTCAGATTTTTCGTCTTCTTCTTCATCAGTCATTTCATTTATAGCATCTTGGATAACTTCCTTCACCTCTGGTTTTCTATGGGAGAGATCAACACCAAAATGGTCGCCTGATGTTATCACAAACAGAAAATGTTACCAAAAAGCTCCTTAGCATTTGGAAAGCATAAATAAAAGTAGATTGCAATAGATAGAAACAGAATCAAAGAACGTACTTAGCTTCTGCAGAATAGTTGACAATGTCGCCTGTTATCAAGAAAAAAACAACAACAATGAGCATAAGAACATTTATTCAAGGTCTTTAAACCATTAAATTTCAGTCAGTATTAGAAAATTGAACTAACTCACCGTGTTGAAGTCTACTTCCTTGAGAATTTTGGACACAAATTCAAGCATCTCTTCTCTGGTTGGCTCTACTTTGCCTTTCTTAGTGGCTTTTCCTGCATCAAATCCATGATAGTATGTAAAAACAGAAAAGCAACGAGAGAATAATTTCATAAACAATCACAAATCTAAGTAAGTCTTAAGAAGCTTTAGAAGCAGCTGGAAACGGATGTAACCTTTCTTTTTAGATTCCTTAGCCTGTGGCTTAAGTGACTGTTTCTTGCTTTTCCCTTTAGAAGACTCGTCAATGTCGTCATGATCAACTTTTTGCTTCTTGGCTGGGGATGAAGTTGACTTACCAACTCTTTTGGAGGTCTTTTCACCAGATTTCTTAGAACCGTTTGCAGACGCTTGTTTATCTTTGCCTTTGGTACCTGCTGAGCTCTCCTCTTTGGTCCTTTTTAACGAGATTTTCTTATCAGATGGCTTCTCATCCTCTTCTTCATCTTTCTCATCTTCAGTTTCAGTTTTCTCATGGTCACTACTTTCTTCTGGTGCCTCTGCCGCATCATGAGTATCCTTACTGCCTTCGGAATCAGAATCCCCCTCACCCTTGCCTTCTTCTGTGTCAGATGGATGATCTCGCTTTTTACTTTGCCTTTTCCTCTGTATAGTAGAAAAACATTCACACGCAAGAGAATGATTGTAAAAGAGCATATGCATTTAGCAACACAATTCACATCAAACCAAAGCTAACAAATGAACCAATGGTAACAATTCCCAGCCAGTAGCATGCAAGGGATACAGATTGTACTATAATTTAGAGATAAGAAACTAAAAACCTTGGCTGGTGTATTTGAAGATTCTGCAGATTTCCTCTTTTTCTGTGCGCTCTTGCGCTTCTTGGCTTGCTAAAATGTACAATTCCAAAAAGAAGAAAAGAACTCAATACTCTCATGCTGACTATAAACAAGTAGAACAATAATGTACTGAATCAAACAGTACCTTCTCTCGATCAGCAAGTAAAACATCTCTTGATGCCTTGGGGGATTCCAAAAATTCAAGCACTTTAACAGCTACTTCTTCCTGAGAGCATCTTAGAAGTTAAAATATAGAACAAGGTACAATAAATAGATAAGTAACACCTTCTTATTACTTACTTTTTTGATGTTGCTTTTGCTTATAGGTATATCAAGTACATCACAGAAAAAGATTAACTTGTCTTTTATGCATTTGTCAAGTTTATCCTTTACTCGTGCTCTTAGCTTCTCCTCCTGAAAAACATTTGAAGTCTCAACATGAGACAAAACAGAATGCACATCCCTATAACAAAATAAAAACGATATGCTTTTACCTCTTTCTCTGACCATACAAAGCCAGAAAATTGACCAATGTTTTTCTTAACCATCTGTGCCTGCAGAGCAATTTCACAAAACTCTTTCAAGTAGACATACAACACTCTGGGGTTCCAAGATAACATCCATATTACATGAATAGGGGACACACACTTAAAAAGAAAATATTCAAATGTGATCAAACATTTTGTGAAAAGCACCTTTGCTTTCTTCCCATACAGAATGGTGTGTAGTAAGATCAGGTTGTCGTCAGTTTTCTTCTTGGAGAGTTGATAAGCCACTGAAAAAGCAAACACTATCAGACAGATACTCAATTTTAAATAAATCTAACCAACAAGACACTGTCAAAAGAAAGTAATCTTCTCATCAACCACAGTGCAGAGTTAAAAATCTCAAAACTAGATCTAGGAGATGTGTCAAACCATCAAAGATTGTAATACAATCAAGAGAGAAGCAAAAAATATAAGTAAGTAAGGCGCATACATACCATTAGGAATTTCTCTGAGCAGTGTTCCACGACCCTGAAGAACACATAGAAACTAGAACTAGTTAAGAGCATCATCTTACCTAAGAAAATTTTCAGAAAGACAATACCTTTTCAATAGAAAGGGACTTGGTTGGTGTAGGTCGCAGAGGAGTAGAGAGCGAATAAAGCTCAACCTTTTTTCTCTCCCTCGTTGGCCTCTCCGATGATTTCTTACTCACATTTCCTTCTTCCTCCTGCCTTTTTATATCATCTTCTCCGTCTTTATCTTCCAAGTTTCCTTCTTTCGATTCATCCTCCGTCGAGGCATCACCAACACCGTTTTCCTCCTTCGCTGGGGATTCGCCTCCCGGTGTCTTCCTTTCTAGGGTTTCAGTCGCCATGTGAGTCCAAGCCCAGATCTCTCAGAGGTTTTCTCGAGAAAACTCCTAAACCCTAAATCAGGAACACTAACGATTTAAGACAGAAATATATGGCGCCAAAAATTGGAACACAGAGGCGGGCTCTCTCTCGTCAACGAGAAACATCTCGCGCCAAAATACAACCCTATATATTTAATATACACATACATAACTCGGCCCAATACTATTATGGGCTTATATTTTACCTTTCTTATTTGATTTTAACCTTAAGGAATGGGCCGTTTTCTTCGTTGGCAACCAGAGCAACTCGTCCCGAAATGACAATAATACTGGTAAGTAACCAAGTTAAATAGTACTTGAAAAGGCTTTCCTTCTAAGATGCAAAAGGTCCATCTTAGAGCATGTGCAATGGAGACTCTTAAGGGTTCTTAACGAGTGAGACCCGCTAAATCTTTTAAGAACCACTTCTTAAATCTCCTAATTAAGAGTTGTTCTTAGTTGGGTTCTTGCACTGTTCGCGGATCCCACTGACACGTAGTGGTTCACGATTAATCCGGTTTTTTTATTATTATTTTTAAAAAATCTTTAATTAGGAGTTCTTAAAATTGTTTATGCTCTTAGAGCAGGATTAACCGGGGTCTTTTAAGGTGAGGTTCTTAGCTTTTCTAAGAGACGTATCTTAGTTTTTAACTAAGAAAACCTAAGAACCATAAGAGCCGTCTCTTAGCGGGAAAAATGTAAAAAAAAATTAAAAATTAAAAAAACAAATTTTACGTTAAGAACCCCACCTTCAGATACCCGTGTTAATCATGGCCTTAGTTTCTTTATCTGTAAAAGGCCTTTTTCTAAAATGAATAATATAAATTACTTTTTTTTCCAAATAAAGATTTATAAAACTTTACGATTGAACATGTCATTTTCATCTCTATATTAAGGCTAAACTTTGACCGAAAAAAATAATAAATTTGCAAAAGCTTTCCCGTTTTACTCTTTTGGTCTACACATCTCCGGTTCTATTCATATTTTCCAGTTGATTTTTATGGACTCATTCGTCCATTGTGGGTAAGAAAACAAGAGTTGAGAGTTGAGTCTTTTCTTCTTCTTTTTTTACCGTTAAATTTTCTTTTGTCATCTTTTAGATAAAAAGCACAGTGTAATACTTTTGGGTAGGTTCCCTTTAACAAGCATATTCCGAACATCCGGTTTCGAATCTTTGAAGATTAATATTTTTTTGTTTCCAAAGTCAAGTTACATCCGCATAAAGCCATTGAATATGGACCATTAAGCCCGTTTAGACCTATGGTTTGAAATGACTACAAAACTAGCCCTAGCTCTAGGTATAATTCTACACTAGGTCATCTTCAACCATCCATCTCAGCTTCTTTGCCTTTGCCTTTGCCTTACCACTAAGTGATGGGATTTAAAGACCTCTTTATCTTCTTGAATTTTTTTCTTTTTAAAATGATTGTTCAATAGATTTGGCTTATGTCTGCATCTCAACAAAGTTCTTGACAATAATCAAAATCATTTTTATCGTTTTCGGCAGATAAAACTTGTCTGCTTTGTTTTCTTCTGTCACAGACCTATACAATTCTTCTTTAAATGTGTTTCGCATATAGAACTCGTTAACTGAGTGGACTTTGACAAAACAACTGTAGTTACATCACCTTCTATTATTATTTTCTTTTATCATGGGCCTACATCCTTTTCTGGATGTGTTCAACGCCTATCACTCATTTTCTTTTGTGTCTATGTTTATGTTTGCATGTTAACGTAAAAAGCCAAATGGAAAATATAAATTGAATTTTTTATTAAGAAATAGAAATTTATACATGCTTTCAGGATTACGTCTACAAATTTTTTATGTAGAGTGGATTAGTTTTATTCATAATATTGTGTTATATTTCTACGAGACATAGATTATATAACACACAAGCACAATCAAAACCTTGGTGCATAATTTTATTCATAATATTGTGGTATATATCTACGAGACATAGATTATAACACACAAACACAATCAAAACCTTGGTGCATAAGATACTAAATTGTGTTTGCAACAACCAAACCCTTATCTATGTTTTTTTTTAAGTATCTTCTCTATCCTTGGCCAAGCGTTTCCTCATTTCTCTAATAACTGGTTTTAAGAGTTATATGGAATACAGGTAAATGATTAACTAGTTTTAAGAGTTATATGGAATATAGGTAAATGATTCAAAAGATGTTAATGGTCCCAACACTTTTAGAAATTGGTCTAAATGGTCGAGTCTCTCTCGGTTCGGTCGCAATCAAACCTAAACTAATAAATGTATATTATAACAACGTTGTTATTCTTGTTCTTTTTCTCTAAACTGCAAGCTTTGTGAATTTTGTCTGTTCATGTATTTGGATTGGAAATCACAAATGATTTTTCTAAACCAGCCTTTGTTTTATAATTAGTAGCTGCACTTTTTAAACAAATATTAAACGGTTTTGTAATGTAGAAAGGTAAGAGAAAATTGTGAGTTTTTATTTTTGGGGTACAAAAACAGAGGAAATACTTGTACATATTAAATATACTAACCGAAGTATGTCTGGCCATACTCGATTTTAGTTGCTATATATTTTTTTAGTGATAATTCTACAATTGCATATATAGGCTAGGTACAGTTACGTATTACATGAAGATATTGATACTCTACGTTTTTGTTGAATTATAGTTCTCTACGTAAATACGTCTCTATATATAAAACGTGTACATGCAAACACGTAACTTGAACTTGTAACGTATAAACTATACGTGTTTCTACGTGTCAACATGATTTTGACATAGTTGAAGGTATGGTCCCAAAGGCTAACAGAAATAAGAGTGAGACCAACAAATTTAATAAATGCTATAACCCATCCACCCGTTTACCCTTTTTCTCTAGTTTCTAAAAGAAACCTGCGACTACTCTTATTATTTACTCTCTCTGTTTAATAAAGATAGATTTTTAGAATAAATTGTAGATGAATCTAAACATAATTTGGTTTCACTATGGACTGTTACTACAAAACAGAAAATAATCCCCGAAAATATAAGAGTACACAACTAATTTTTAAATTTTACCATTACGTTCATTAACGAAAGAAAAACGAGTAAAAACATTTCCAGTACTTTTTTCTTTGAAAACCACTGATTCGACTTATTATACCAATTTAAACGATTTGATTTGATGTCTACAGTCCTTACACCGACCAATAGTATATATTGTCCCACAAAAAAAATGAATTGAGCTACCGACATTGGATATAATAACCTTTTGTCACCATTGGATAATAACTTTCTACCGCGATCTTGGATTATAAAAATACCGTTTTCTTGTAGTTTGCTCCGAGTGTAAATTACCTCTTTTTACATCAACAGAATTACTCAATGGCAAGAGTTAATTCTTATATAGAAACAAAATAAAAAAGCTGAGTAAATTACTCTCTATTTTTTTCTTTAGTAAAGAAAGATAAGTAACGTACTACTATTTTTTTTCTTTCTCTTTTAAAGTTTTGTTTGTTTCGAAGAGGAATCGAGTTTATATCAAAAAAGAAAATAAAACGGTAAATCGAATAAAAGAAGCGACAAAAGTTGGAGTAGGAAAGCACAGGTTTAGAGGAAGTGGTGGCGAGGTCACGTGGGCTCATTCATTCATAAACTGTACGTTTTCAGAGATGGCACGGACCCATCACGTGGGGTCTACGTGTTAACACCGTCGCATCACGGCTCGCTGTTTATACTTCACGCGCCGCTTAGGCGAGTGCGCTGGAATAGAATGTTCTTTCTTCTTTCGCTTACGATGCGAAGACGTCACGAGCTCTAGAGTGAGTTCGTATGTGTTTAAAATGTCTGCAGATGTTTACTTTCTTTTGTTTTTATTTGAAAATACAGAATTATTGAATTACTAGTTATTTGTAAATCAAAACTATTAGATTTTGTATTTTAAATTACTTATAATTTTTTGACAAAAAGATACTATAATTTTTTTTTTGAAAAAGTATAGATCATGGTTGTTTCTAAATATTCAAATAACCAAAAAAAAAATCATATTCATATACATCTAAAATATATTTACACTAGATTGTAATATGTAGATATTCAATTTATTATATTGTAATTATTAAATAAGCAAATGCAAAATTATATTAAAAGTGGACGCAAGATTTTTTAAAATTAACAGTCGCTTTTTATTTATTTTATAGTTCAGCTTTTTACTATATGTAATTGTTAGAATTGGAATTTTCTTAAGAATGTCATAAATCGATTTTGATTTTTCTATGCTCTCAAAGTTTTTATGTTGTCCATATTCAAATAAAACTAAACTGCTGGCTTAAACACATTGTCAAAAAAAAAATTACAGCCTGGTTTAAGAAAAAAAAATCCATCACAAATTAAAATGTGTATTAGGAAAAAAAACATTTTTGGATTAGTAGTGATGTAATCCCAAAATGAAAAACACAAAACATAGGATTCTTATCTAACTATTTTATATGATTGATTGATATTACGTGCCACCATTTGATTTCTAACAACATATGATGCCCACAAAATTATTTAAGAATAAATAATCATCAACTTTTAGCAAAAATAAAAGAAATAATCATAACACAATTGACAAAACACCATGGCGAGTCTAAGAAGGCAATATTTTCATTAACTTTATTCGTTACAATAAATGGACCAACCTATTTTGATAGAGGCAAGAAAATAGTGTTTCACCTAACTATGAATAATTCATCGATAAACTCTGAACGACGTTTTTCTTATTATGGGGAGAAGTGTAGAAGTGGGTTTATACTAGGTAATACTATTAAGGTTATTTATAACATCTATAAACAGGACTATAGATGTGAACTCTACTGTTCTTCCACAAGTTTCCAACTAGTTTAGCGATTGTGGTTGAATAATGCGATTGATTATTTTGGGTAAAAGAACAAACTACCGTGTAGGTGGTGCAGAACTGCAGTTGTACTGTTACATAGTAAGTAAACAAGGAGTGTAGCTAAACTTTTAGGGCAAGATTAATGCATGTCTCTTAACAAGGGGTTCTTATTTTTTAAGAGTGTTTCTTAATTTTAATTAAGAAAACTTAAAAACCGTCTCTTAAATAGGAGACATAAGAGACGTCTCTTATCCGGAAAAATGTTTTAAAAAAAAAAAAAAAAAAAAAAAAAAGACAAAAAAAATAAGAATCTCATCTTAAGAGACCCGGGTTAAAGATGGCCTTAGAAGTTAACACTTAAAATCAAATTTGCTTAGACTAGCCATATCTAAATATGTAAAAAATAGTATATATATTGAAAATGTGTGGATGATCGCATCAAATTTGGTGCAGCTCAAAAATAAAAATACACTTACCACATGATCGTTAAGACTGATTTTCTATGAAGCGAATGATTTTAAAGATTGTTTTCTGTACCATAAGTTAAAAAAAAAAGTGACGGTATAAACTATTGTAATCTATTTATTTTATTGACTATATAACCATTAGAAAAGAGCTGCACAACCACAGTAAAAAAGAAAACCACATGCAAAAGAGACAGCATGTATCCACTTAATCAAAAATGTTCAAATATTCCCCATACAAAACCATTTTAGCGTTTTGCGTTATTCTTTGTTACATTACGGAACATGCGTTTGGATTCTCATCGCTGAATAACTGAGGCGGGTAAGCATGCGGATAAGCGTGAGGCGGCATTTCCATAGGCGGAACGGCCACACGTGGCGGTTGGTAATAATAATAGTAATAAGGATTGTCTATCTTCTTCACCTCCACCACTTTTGCCTCTTCCTCCCCACCGCCACCACCGCCACCTTTTTCAGCTGCTTCGCCTTCCCCTTTGCCGGCATCCCCTTCTTTCTTTTCTTCATCCGTCTTTGCTTTTTCATCTTTCCCTTCCTCGCCTTTGGACTCTCCTCCTCCTTCCTTTTCTTCTGTTTTTACTTCTTCTTTCTTCTCTCCTTCCGCCGCGGCCGCAGCCGCTTCCTCAGGTGGTGGGGGAGGCGGCGGGTCGACTTTCATAATCGCAGCATGTTTTCCGGTCCGTTTGTAAACGTAACCTACTAGCTTTTGCGGTTCAAACACTCCTTTCACCGTCACTTGAGAACCTTTTAAATCCGATTCAGCAGCTTCCACTCCTAAAAGTAATTAATGAATGAGAAAAACAAATAACAAAATTTAAAGTGACTATTTCAACTAATAAGACGACTATGAAATAAAAGAAATTAGCTCATGTGTATGTGTTTTAAAGTGGAAGCAGTATCATTATTAGATATTGTATGTACCAAATTTTATTCAAGTTAAAAAAATTACACACTAACCTTTCATTCTCATGATCCGTTTCTTGATCTCCGTCGCACAAGCTTCGCAGTGCATGTGAACCTTGAGGACCACCGTAACCACTATGGGAGGCTGATACAAAATGTTCGCCGCATAATTTAAATTAAACGACTTCCTTAACTCAAATTCTATACATATTATAATATAGTTTATAACATGAAGGCATCAAGTTAAATAACACTATACCAAATCCAACCAATACCTCCATGTGAAATCACTGCAAAGAGAATATTCCCTTAAACTAATGAGTATTTACTCTAAATAAAATAGAAATACAAAAAAAAAATGAATAGTCATTTCATTATCCCCAAAAAGCATCCCCTAAAAGTTACCTCCTCCTTTTTTTTTGTAATATCAAATTTACTAAACAACAGATACAATAGAGAAAGTTACCTCTACTTTCTTCTCTTCCACTTTGGGTTTCTCCTCCTCCGCTTTCTTTTCCGGTGGCTGAGACGGCGGAGGAATAGGAGAAAGAAGCACAACTTGACGGTGGGTCTTCCTTTGAACTCTGGCTAATACTTTCAGTGGATCAGCTTTCTCTCCCTTCACCACCACTTTTCCCGTTTTACAATCAGTCATCACATCTTCCACTCCTAAATAAATCACCAAAAATCCAAGATTCACTTCATATTTTTATCTAGATCATTATCTTACCATGTTTACAAAAAAAAATCGTAGTTTGATTGTTTTTACTTATGTTATAATATTAATAATTAAAAGCATAACCCAAACTTTATGTGGTCCTACTCACAATAGATATAAGGATTACTAACTATACTTATACACGAAATCAACCAAAAAAACTGTAGTTGACAGAAACAAGATATAGTTACAGTAATTTACTTATTCGATAATTTGTTGGAAAAAAAAACAATACCACAATAGATTTTTCTAGTGTATATGTTTTTTAACGAACCACAACATTAATCATCTTAAACAAAAAATAATTGAGAAATAGTTCGTTGTAAAAGCAAGCGGCAAACGTTTGGATATTGTGAAACTATTCCATGAAAAACTAAAATGTAAATATATTTTCAAAGAAAACATTTACATGTAGAAGATGAAATGCAAAAAAAATATATAAATAAATATGCGCTTTTATACATACCTTCAAAGCCTTTGAGGCAACGGCGAACTTTTCTAGCACAGCCTTCACAGTGCATGTAAACCTTAAGGACAATCTCTTGCGGCGGAGGAGGTGGTGCTGGAGCCTCCGGCGCCGGCGGTGGAGACTCATCTTTTGAATCTTTGTTAGGTTCTCCTTCTTGAGTTTTCTTCTCAGATTCTTCTCCTTTATTCTCATCAGCCTCCACTTTCTTTCCTTCTCCTTCTTTTTTCTCATCTTCTGGTTTCTTCTCCTCCATTTTCTTCTCCTCTGCTGCTTCTGGTTTCTTCTCCTCCTGGAACCCAACAAAAAATTAGTCTTAATTAAAATAAAGTTATTATTCATTGAGTTTTGAAAAAAGATGATATAAGAGTTTGGGGTTTTATTGAACCTCTCCCATTTTTTGTTGTTTTTTGTTAAGTTGTGAGTGTTTCTATGTTCACAAAAATTGTTATGCCCAAAGGGAGGCTTATAAATCTCTCTCACGCCCTCTCTCTCTCTCTCTCTCTAATGAACCACTTGGGTGTTGGTACGAAGGTGGAACTGTGGACGTCAAGATCTGAAAAGAATTGTAAATTAATTTGGTATTATTCCCTTTTAAACATGACTTATACGTGAATCTGTTTTAAGTTAATTGATTATTATTTTAGTATGTAATTTCATATTCAATTCAATTCTTTATCAGTCAAAATACATCTAATACTCACGCAATATGTGTTTCTCTATATATAGTTAAAACTTTCAAAACGCAATTCTAGTTCTCGAGATTGACAGTTAGTGGAATTTCCCAGGCCATGATTAACCCGGGTCTCTTAAAGTGGAGTTTTTAACGAAAAATTTGTCTTTTTTTTTTTTTTTTTTTTTTTTTTGCATTTTTTCCGGTAAGAGACGGCTCTTATGGTTCTTATTTAAGAGACGGTTCTTAGCTTTTCTTAGTTAAAAGCTAAGATACGTCTCTTAGAAAAGCTAAGAACCCCACCTTAAGAGACCCCGGTTAATCCTGCTCTTATGTAGTTTAATTCTTTATTTTTTGCACATTATTTTTACTAATGGTTTAAATCTTGTATATAAGTATGTATTGTACATTTTAGAAAATCTATTCAAACCGAACTTTACCATTGTGGAAACCGAATTAGTTTACTTTGACAAATATTCCAAATTTTATCTTGATTGATGCATAATTAACATTGAGAAAAGGTTCTAAGTCCATATATCCTTCCAAGTTTTCATTATATTTCCAATCATATTTTTTTCTAAACAAGGGTTCAAAAAGAAATTCAATCATGGATTGTTTTTCAATACGTAAATTTGTATTGTTCCAGATAGGGGTGGACACAAATCAAATATTATTATAATTTTCAGTATTTGTTATTGCTTCGTATTTTATTTTGTTTCAAAATAATATGATATCTGAAAAACTAGTATCCAAAAAAATTATGGATATTTACGAATATCTACGGATATTTTATTTATTTTTTCAATACAAATAAATCTATAAAAACTATACAAGATTGTTTTAATAATTTTACATAAAATAAAAAGGATTAGTTAAACTATGTGTTTTAAAAATTTAAAAATCTAGTTAATTTTTTTTTAAAACATATTTTTTTTGAAAATTGTAATTTATTAAGATTTATATTTATTTCTTAATTTAATACTTTTATATGTAATTTAGAAATGAACTAAATAATATTATATGTTAAATAATAATTATATAGAATTATATATGTAATTGTAGATATACATCTATTAGTATAAATGTTGAAGCGGAACCAATATCCGGTTCTAAAATTTTAGTATTTTTGATTTGCTCTTTTTTTTGTCGGATATTGATGTTAATATCTGATTTGTTTTAAAAACTTACGGATATCCAGATTTTTCGGATCGAAACTAATAGAATCAAAATTAACGGATAAAATGTTTAGTCATACTTACAAATTAGAGAGAAATCATCCATGCATTTTAAGAAACATTTATAAGACAAATTCTGTGCTAATATCTACCCAACGCAAATTTAAAAAAAAAAAACATTATTCTTTCATTTTGCCGAGCAATTCCTATTCTAATGGACTAAAATGCATGTTATTAACACGAGATGTCCAAGAACAAACACGGCATCGGTGATAACAATTAACACCTATGGCTGTTGTTGCTAAACCTTTAGTGCCGATGGGCTCTTTTTTAGTGCTCATTGTTTTAAATTTAATCTACAAATGGGAGAACAATGGTGACATACTTTGTCAAAAAAAAAGGAGGTGAAATAGCATAATGGGCACATGTTTACCCTTAATACATATAGCACATGCGCGCACACACACAAGATAAATCATAAAAATTCAACACTATTGTATAGTGTCCCGAGACTAATAATTCTTCTTATCTTTTTGGAATAAACCGTTGAAATGCAGACTATAGTCTAAAAAGATGGTCAGTAAGCTAATGTATTCTTTGTTAATTCGAATTATTTCACATTCTAAAAAGATCTAGAAATATTCTTTGTCAAATTGATTGCTTACCTCAACTTATAATACACATTTATCCCCTCCACCAGATAGTATTGAATCAATTGTTTAGATCTTTTCTTTTTTGAAACGATGAGAAATTAAAGCTTGATAACTCTGTCTCTATTTTTCAGGGTCAGAAACTTGATAAGTTATAGTCTAATTAAGTCAAAAGAATATAAATGAGAAAGTAAGTTAAGTGAACGTCCTTTACATGAAAGTAAGCGAGGACTGATAATTGGTTATCTTGGTCAAAGTGAAAACCTCGGGTCTTAAAAAATACTCTCTATATTTCATTATAAGTGTTATTTTAAGTTTTTGAACACGAATTAAGAAAATAATTAATTTCGTATATTTTCTATAGAAAAACACAATTACCTATACACCTAACTATATTTCAACCAATAGAAAAATAAATTGCAGCATAAAATTAATAAATTTTTCATCGAAAGTCGAAAACGACACTTATTTTGTAAGAAAAAAACTTCTCTAAAATGACACTTAAAATAAAACGGAGAGAGTAACATAGAATGGTCATTGAAGTGCTTGCCTTGACAATGGTCATTGAAGTGCTTGCCTTGACACAAGGGTTCATGCACAACCAAATATACCAAATTATCATTTATTAAAAATTTCATTTCTACCATAAGTTTAAGTTTGATATCACTTTTAAAATTATTTTTAATAAATAAATATTTTTAAAAATATCTTAATTTTTGATGAAAATAAATTAAATTAAAATTTTAAAATATTTATAAAAAATTGAAAAACTCAACTTCACTCTTTTAAAATTAAACTCTAAACAATAATCATTAAAGTGTAAATCTAAATGTTAATATATATTGATAGTGTATATTTTTGCCATTTATAATTAACTTATGCTATTCTTAGGAAATTTTCTTCTTTCGTTACAATTTATTCTAACAGAGTATATTTTATAGATTTCATCAATTGCATGTCTTACTATATAATATTTCATCGTCAATGTGTTTCTCGGAATACAATGTTCTCCATTCTCATTGTCTGCTGACAGTATTATTCAACCAAATCTTTTTAAAACCAACAATCCAAAAATGAGATTGTGTATACAAAAAACTTTAATTCATATATCTACACTATTAGTAATGATTTGATTAGGGTTTAAGATGTAATCGAGAGAGAGAGAATGATAATATTATCAACTCAAGTTCCCCATGCATCGAATACTGACGTGGCGCCAAGTAAGACTTCACACGCGTGGTGCAGGAACTTTGGATCGCACTGTGGGACAAAGTTTTGCATTACCGAGGCTTACACATGGACGTTGCCGAGTTGGATTCTTCTCTTTTCTCGACTTAGAAAGAGTATCTTATATACGTTTCTTTTCCTTTTTTCTCTTTCTTTCTTTTTATAAATCTACAAATCACAGACGAGCAGTAGAGCACGTGAATTATATATGCGTTACCAAACATAAAAAAAAACATTATGACAGAACAAAACACTATTGAACGTTGAAACAATTACATAAATGTATAAACAGCAACAAAGAAAATTCTGCAAGTGCTAAACTTATTGCATGATTGAATATATATATATATATATATATATCTTATTGCATGATTGAATATATATATATTTATAAATTAGTAACTTTATTGGTAAAATGGTGAAAATTCAAGTGATGAAGTTAATAAAGCTGATAAAATAGTAGAAATACAATTAGCTAATAGCCTAATTATATTGATAATCAATATCCCAATTGGTATGAGTAGAACCGGTATATTTTTTAATATATCTGGTTTGATAAAATAGAATAGTTCTGTTACAATTTGAGATTTTGTCGCACTTTTATGGCAGTGATATAAATGATGAATCTGGTAAAATTAAATGCTTTTAGCAGAGAAAAACGAATCCAAGAGCTGAGTCAGACACGTCAGTTATAATAATAATAACGTAACGGCCGTTTCTGTTGGCTCTTGTTTTTTTCTTCTTTCACACCATTCTTGCGTTCTTCCTACCTCGAACCTAACGGTGTAAAGTTGTTGGCGTTAACAAGAGTCTAATATACGTAATTAGCCAAAAGAACGTGATTATCACGTAATTACCTTTTTTTACCAGAAACAATAAAAAATCTATTAGATTATTTCAAAAGTTGCATGAATTAGTTACTAGATACAGTAAATATAGTTATTTTGTTGGCATTCTTTAGTAGATATGGGTGTTTTTTTTTAAAGTATGGTTTCACGGTATTAAAGACTGTACAATCACATGGTGTTAGTGTTATGATATTCAAGTTACAGAATAGAATATAGCATTAAAAACTGTCAAATCTTTTAAATAAACATTTTAAACTTTTTGTCAAAAAAAAAATTTCAAATAAAAAAATTAAAATAGACATTTTTAATTTTTTTTAAAACAAATTTAAAACTCATATCCAAAACCTCACCCCATAATTTCAAATCCTAAATTTAAATTAATTAATTCAAGGAGTATAAATGTATATTTACACCATTTAATAAATTTTATTTTAATTATTTTTCTCTTTAAATTTTTTTTTTTTTTTAAAATCTATTTTAAGGTTAATTACTCTTATAAACAGTGGAATTATAACTTAAAAGAATTTAAAACCCATACTCTGTTGATTACTCAATTTCTGAAAAGCTATAATTGTTGCTCATCTTTTTCTTCTTCATTCTAATGGATGTTTGAAAATATATTCTTACATCACTTTTATTCAAAACATAACTCATAACCTCCTGATAAAATTATTATTATGCTTTTCTTAAATATAGAAAGCATCTACAAGCATCTTAAACTTTAACATGAAACCACAAATCGATGTTTTATGCCGTGACATATATATCGAAATAAAAGTAAAGTAAAACTAAACTAATTGAAGCTTTATTCGTTAAATTAGCTCATTGTATGTACATTCATATTTGTTATTAATTTTTGTAAGTAGTGTGGAAAAGATATATGACATATCCTTCATCTGAAATGAAATGAAAATAACTTATCGGCTTCTTATTCACTATTGTCATTTTTGAGTCTCATCTTTATCATCATTGAGATTCTAAATCATCGTCCCTATACATATGTGTTTGATATAATCTTCTTCAGATATATGTTTGACCCCACCCACACCCCCAATTATTTCATGATGTTATTACCAATTACCATTACGATACAAGTATGACACCACCAATCTGAAAAGACTATTTTAACTGTATGTCGAAACATTCGAAAGGTAACTTTCAAAATGTTTTACTCTCTTTAAATGAGTAAGAAAAAGGAGAAAAATGCTTCGTATATGCGAATGACTTTGTGTGGTAAACAAACTTTTTCATCTACAAAGTAAATAAAACATATAATGGTCAGTAGCATCAGTCAAGTTTACTCGATTAATAATTATTCTTCCAAGTATTTTTTTTGTTAAAATCAGCTACAAATATTTAAAACATTAAAGCGTAAATAGATTGTTGAGTTCCATATTCAAAATTTAGTTTTTATTTTCAAATTATAAAACAAAATTATCAAACATCTGAAAGTGTGCCAGCATAAAAACATTTGTACGTATAGTTCTCTTTTTTACAGCATAGCATAGTAGCTCACCAAATTTCGAAGTTGGATAAATACAATGCAAGATTACCATACAAAAAAAAAACCCAGCATGCACACTAACGAGGCTGGTCGCTTTTTCGTAACGCCAAAAGGAGATCAGTACACATCCAGAAAAAAAGAATTTTATAACACTAATGAAACAAGTGTTTGAGATTGCAAAAGATTCTTCGTTTTTTCAGGAAAAGAAAAGAGCTATAAAGATATAATGAACAAAACCAAAGGTACTTTGTGTCTGCATCAAAAACAAGTACATTGTGACATATTCAAGATAAGATTTCTTATCTCATAATCTGTGGATTCCTTCTTTTCTTTCGTTTTGTCTATGATGGTCCGATTAAGTTTCCATACAAATAAATAATCTACAATGTATTAAGGAACTAATGGAATACAAATTAACTAGTTATTTTTCTGCATCATGTGCATAAATAAAATCTTTTATTTAATTCATTTAAAAAATAAAATTTTATTAATATTCTAGATTATATTATTTTATCAATATTTTAATTAATATTTTTTGATTTAATTAAAATTAATTTAAAATAAATATTTTTATTTAAAATTTATAATTAAGAATAGATATGTATATATTTAAAGAAAAAATGTTAAGAATAGCATAAATTAAGTATCACTTTGCAAAAATACACACTATAAAAATATATTATCATTTGGGTTTACACTTTAATGATTATTGCTTAAAGTCTAGTGTTAAAGGGGTGAGTTTTTAATTTTTTCTAAATATTTTAAAAAATTAGTTAAGTCAATTTTCATCAAAAAATTAAGGTATTTTTGAAAATAATCATTCTTTAAAAGTAAATTTAAAAAGTGATATTAAACTTAGAGTATAAATGAAATTTCCCCATATTTAAATTATAATATTGAATAGAATTTTTATCAATTCCTTTTGGTTAAAATGTATTATACCAAATTGTATGAAATTAAGAGAAAAATTTGTAGATATAAAAGTTTGTAATTATCAAAAAATTAAAACTAAGTAGTATTTATTAAAAATAAACTAAGTATATGTATTAGAAATTATATTTTTTAAACAAAAACATAAAATCTGAAGTTTTTTTAGTTATAAACTTGTAAAATTAAAAAATAAAATTAAATAATATTTCAAAATTAAAAAAATATTGTTATATTTATAGTATTATATTATTTAATATTATATTTGAATAAATTTCTGTAAATAATAATTATGAGTTACTACCATATTCTAAAAAGTTTATAAAAAAATATAAATCAATAGTAAACGTTTATGTTACAATCTGTTTTAAGTCATGTCATTATTTTTATTAAGATATATCATTATTTTTGCTAAGATATATCATCTTTTCTAATGAAAATTAATGTAGTTCACGTAAACAAAATTCAGAAAGTCACTTTTTAAATAATGTGCAAGGATGAAATAACATAGAATGGAATGGATTCATTCCATTTATTCCTCATTAAATTTGTTGTGGAACAATTCTCTTTGAAGTTTATCATTTTTTGTGATGTTAATATAATGATTATCCGTTCCATTCAAGTTAAATAATAAAAAAAATATTTTGCAATTGATGGAATAAGTCATTCGAAATCATTTTATTCCAAATACTTGTAATCGGTTATAGTTGAAACTATATATAGTTTTTGTTATCATCAGCATAACATGCTCAATTACGACTCTGCGAACTAAACTAGTAATTTTGTGTATATATAAATGATGAAAAATACTTGCATCCGAACAGTACGTACCAGATTATCCGCTCTTGTGTTGTGACGTAATACATATATAAACTCCGAGTAGTTGAAGTTTTCCTTGAGAAACTAAATATCTTTCAAGTATGAAGCAAAAAAAATATTTTTTCTGATTCCAAAACTATTTTTACTAATTGAAAACAATTCATTGCAAACATTACGATAAAGTGTCGTAAGCTGAAAGTACAAATAATATGTAACTGATTATAAGATCGGAATAGTTGATGCTTGAATAAACAAAACCTGGTTTACTCGATATTGATTAATAATTAGCCATTAGACCTTTTGGCTTTCCAGTTTTACCATTGCACTATCCACTTTAGCAATTTTAATCTGAAAGTTGAAACTGAATGTATCTTTTAAAATATACAAAAAACTTTAAATTAGAAGGCATAAACATGTAAATAGTTTCATTATCTAAAGAAACTATTAATTTTCAAAAAAGTGTTTCTTTTATAAAGTAGGGAAAATTTCATTTTTACTTTAAGTTTGATACCACGTTGCAAATTTACCTTTAATGAAGGACTATTTTCAAAAATACCTTCATTTTTTGATGAAAATACACATAATTAATTTTTTAAATATTTATAAAAAATTAAAAACTCAACCTTACCCCTTTAACACTAAACCCTAAACAATAATCAATAAAGTGTAAACTCAAAGTTAATATATTTTTGATAATGTGTATTTTTGTAAAATAATTTCTATGTTTCTAGATAATGTATATTTTAATAAATTTCACACATATTAAAAAAAAGTTAATATTTAACAATTAATGCAATATTTTTTTAAAATATAACAATTTTCTATAAATTTTAACCAATAACAATTCAATAAATCTAAAATTGTCAATTAATATTTTTTGGAAGTGAAAATTCATTATTAAAAATACATGGAAAATCTAAAACATTGTTCTTTTAGAAACAAGTAAAATGTGCTAAATTATATATTATTTAGCAACATAGAGAGTAGTACTTAACTTATGCTATTCTTGGCAATTTTTCAACAAAGTACCTAGTTCAAACTTCAAATTATAGTTTTACATTCTGATTGTAAAGGTACTTGCTGAATAACAATCTTCAAAAATTAAAGTTGGAGTAAGAAAATTAAAACTTACAAGCTCGTCTAGTACCACAAAATAACATACGCATGAACTGTGATCTATCATTCACAAAAAAATATCAAATCAAAATATGAAATTACGAAATTCATATTTATTTTCTTTTAAGAAAATTATTTTCTAGCTATAAAAATAATACGCATCATATACCTATACATATAAACGAAATAATGTGTTAAGAATTATACAAATTATATGAATTATCTAACATTAATTAATTAGTATATATATTATGCTACTAATATCATTTTGATAACTAAAAAATGTGTAATATTTAGAATACTGCCATATCCAATGAAAAATTCGTCAATCTAACTTTCAAAAATGAGCTGTAAGCCTGTAACAGATGAAGTAAGCAAAAAAAATATATAGATCAAATATTCAAATACAATTTTATTCAACAGAATGTATATAAGAATATATCAATAAATATAATGGATGATAGTTTCTATTGTACTTATGAAATT
The DNA here is from genome assembly GCA_905132885.1 of Moricandia moricandioides. Lineage (NCBI taxonomy): Eukaryota > Viridiplantae > Streptophyta > Magnoliopsida > Brassicales > Brassicaceae > Moricandia > Moricandia moricandioides. The sequence goes on from CAJHQQ010001611.1 coordinate 55,392, forward strand.
CATTTAATTCTTAACAACCAGAAAACAACTTTGTTTGTAATTCAGGGGTTAACTGGTGAGTTGATAAAATTAAGAGTTAACTGGTGATAAATTGTTTTCATAAAAAATATTTTATAATTAAAAATAAATAATATAATTTTATAGGAAGATAACTAGAGCAACACTTGAAAATTTTAACTAAATTTATCTTATTAGCGTATTTAGGATTTAAAACCTATTTATAATTTTTGTTGCAATTTTGTCTAATTATTTTTATTTTATTTAAAGAATTTTTACCATTTTGATGAGAAATTGCTAAGAATACCACGTGTTAAGTATTATTTTTTTAAAATACCTTAAATTAAATAAATAATATAAAAAATACCTTGTATGTTAAGAAATTGTAAGAAACCCTAATAAATAATATAAAATTCCTAATTGTATATATTATTTGAGGGCATAATAGGATATTCTGCAATAATAGAAATAAACTCATTTTTAACATAATAATAAATATTTTTTGTCGTTATCTAAATAAATTTATTTATTTTATTTTTTAAAAAATCATCTTTACATGCTTATAAATCGAGTGCTATTCTTGACTTCACCGCATCACAAATTTTAACTATGAGTAACTTTTACAGTGTTTCCGATGATATCTTAACTAATATTATGTCGAGACTTCCGGCTAAACCATTCGCGGCGGCTGCTTGTGTTAACCATTTATGGAATAGAATTTCCGATAATATTCTTTCGCGACCACGGCTTACTTCCGGTCTTTCTCTTGCCGATTCTCCCGAGGTAAAAAAAATAAAAATAAAATGTTTTATATTTGTAGTCAATGTTTTCTTATAGTCAAATATATAATCTATATTTTACAGAATTTCTTGAATAGGTAAAATAAAATCATAGTTATTGCATCAATACTGTGTGGATATCATTGTTGTTTTTACTAGATGTTGTAACATTATAAACGCTTTGCATAGATCGCCGTGGATGAAGCCCTTGAAATGGCCTTATCCAAACCAATCCGGCCACATTTTGCAATTGCTTTTGTGGGTTTAAATTTTCCCATCGAAGAGGTCCATAACCGGGTAACTAGTTCCATTGTACAACTGAATCTTCAAAAGTTAGAATAATAATAAAAAAAGATTAGTTAACTTCTAGTGTTTGCTTATTCAACTGTATAATCAGATTGCAAGTAAAATCGGTGCAAATACGATCCTAATTACAACTGCTTCCCTTGGAACCATCGATGCAGATTCGATTACTAATGAACTCGAAGAGGTAAACTAACACCTTAATATATTTAGCATTACTATATAAAATTAAGTGTTAATTCGCTATGAAAATTTCTTAATTATTTTTTGATAGATGCAATGGGAAGATGATGACGATGTAGTGATTACGGATGGTGACATGTACCTAGGAGTCACACTTATAATTGGGTTCGTACCCGGTTTGAAAGTCAATGTTTTCCCTCTCCTACATACCAAAACAGTATGTTTTTTTGTTTATCTATTTGATTTGGTTTATATTTATAAATTAAATTAAAATCAGACTTTGTTTTACTTAATTTACTTAAAAGGATCATATTGTACCTATATGTGTCAATGTATAGGAGCCACAAGTGCCGATGGTCGACGAATTCATTTCGGACGTAAGAGATTTCACGGTTCTTGTCGCCGGTAATACAAACCCGGACCCGGTTGGTATAATGCTCTTTGGGGTTAGTATTCTTCTTTTTTGAAAACTCTTCTTCAGTTTGGTTAGTGTAGACAGACTCGGTTTTGAATAAGTTCAAAACTGGTTATGTTTTAACCAGACCCGTATCATTTGAACTATTTTCCATGATTAATATATTGAAACTAACTTTATAGTTTTTTTTCCTTCTAGGATCACTGTAGGAATCTGAAACCTATCCTCGCCGAAATTGGTGAGCACTGATTATACATAACTTTATCAGCAACATATTTCATAAACCGGAAAATTGGTAAAACCGGTTTAGTTGTTACTTTCTTCTTCTTGTTTGTAGATGCAAAGATATCAAGAGAAACCGTCATGATCGGTGATGCGCAAAACTATTTTGTATGCACCAATGCTGAAGTTGACAATATCGATACCAGTCTTTACACCGTAGACGCGGTCGCACTTGTTTTCGCCAGAGATAACCTAAACAACAATGAAGGTAACACAAGTTCTTAGCAGAAAATTAAACCATAAACTTATAGTATTTTATAGCCTGAAAAAGAAATTACACATACTAAAATACTAGTTGCATGCATGCATGCATTCGGATAATCGAAAACTCTATTTATTTTGGTGTATATAAATAAAATAATATGCTGCATGCAGTGGAAATCAAATTCCACGTGGGGATTTCAAGTGGGATAATCCCAATTGGTCCAAAAATAGAGATACTCGACGTGTTGGTGCACGAGGAGAAAACAACATGGTTATTCGCTAGAACACAAGGCGAAGTATGGCCACTTGATGCTTATAATCTCATTATGTCTCTTCATACACTGGTAATTTTCCCCAAGTTCTATTATTCTATAATTATGAAGGTTCTAAAAATCGGTATAAGTGGCGTTTAAGCGGCAATTCAGTTCTGTCCGAAACAATTTTTCTAAAATTCAATTTTTATCAAATTATATGGTTCAAATTAATTTAAACTATTCAAAATCGGTTTAAATCGACTTAAATTAATTTAAATATGTTAATTTAAACAATAATGTTAGTATAAATCTACAAGTTTGTCTAATTTTTGTTTTGTTTTGCATATCTATTTTTGATAATTTATCACAATAATTTTAGAAATCTATTTTAAAACTAAAAAATAAATCAATATTTGTTAGCGTTTAGACTTCACATAAGCCCCAAATATTCCTTCTAATAATTAGTAAAACGTTTAACGATTTCTTGAACATTGATAATTATATAAGAATGCAATTTATGCATATATACATAACCTGCGATTGAGATTTACAAATGATATTGCAGATTATAGACAAGCCGTATTTTCTATACATCGGTGTTACAAAAGAAACCGAACCGCTAGACGGAGGACCGCCCATAAAATATACTGAGTTTTATGAGGTTATTGGGTAAGAATCATATGCAATATTATATTATAATCACCAAAAATATGATTTTTTATTTTGTTACTAACCATGAGTGGTGTAAACAGGACACAACAGGTAATGTTTAGTGTCGCGGGCACGGGTATAAACCCAGGCGATATTTGTATGTTTTATCACTCAGATATGGACTCTGCAATGGGTTCGAGCAACGACATTTACAACCGCTTTCACCATCTGGTCGAACCGCCGCCTCGTCGAGCTTATGGTCAGTTGGCTTCGAGTAGCCGAACAAACAGGGAGAAAGTGTTTGGAGGGTTCATGTTTGCTAGCTCGAACCGTGGAGACAAGTATTTTGGGAATTCGATAACGGACTGCATGCCGTTTTATGAGAACTTTCCTGGTGTACCATTCACAGGAACGTTTTGCTTTGAACCTATCGGACGTTCTCCCGTTTTGGATGAGGAAGATGAGTGGCAGAGTGATGAGAATCGGTTCAACATGCAGGCCTTCAATGCAATCCATCTGGTCATGTCTTATAAGAAGACTGCATGAATCTTAATTAGTTTTATCTCATAAGACATTATGAATGTCATAAACTTATGTATGGTGTGTAAGAATAAAGTGCTTAAGCTAAAACTATTTTAGCTGAAGTAGAACTTTATATATAGTTTGCTTTTATCAGTCAAGGATTATCCAGCCAAAATCAGTTTAAAATTGGAATCTTACAAAGACTAAGTAAGCATTTACATGTTTAGATGTTCTTCAGCTACTTATTGCATAGGTAAGCACACGAACCACACAAGAGAAAGCTTTGAGGAAAAGAGATGTATGAAACCCTAAACAACAAGCAGATTAGGCTTTGATGGGCTTCTTACAACAAGCCCAGTAATAGATGATACGGTGTCGTTTTCGAGATCCACAAATCATTCTGGTTGGTGTTTGATCATTAAGAAGTGGAAAGACTTTTCAACTATCAAGTAGCATTTGATAAAGGAACCAGGTTAAACCAGATCCAAAACAAAATGGATTTTATATCATATGAAAATTTTGATTATATTCACAAATATTCGGAAAATGCCAGATCTTACATCAATCTTTGAAAAACTAGAAGCACAGACAGAACCGGAGAAGACTTGGTTTTCAGTAAACCAATAATAAGGTAGCACAGTTAACCGGAATAGATGTGGACGTTTATAGCGATGGTGAAGATAGTGATGAGACCAAAGAAGATGATAGCGTGGACGAGAATAGACGCGCCGCTCGTCTGCATATTCCCGAACTCCACCACTCGGCCTCCCGCCGGAATCTGGAAAAGAAGTCCCGGTGTTAGAACTACGAATAGGATCACGGCGATCAGAACTGGTCCCCAATCCGCCATGTTCCTCGTTCTAGAGAGAGAAAAAAGTGAAAACTCAAACGAGAGAGAGAGAGTGGAGAAGGAGCTGGAGTTTGTCTTGTTTTGCTAGAGACGAAGCTTCTCGTGTCATGTGAAAGCAAATGGTGCGGTGAATCAATCAACCAACCCTTACAATCCACGTGGAAATACGTTTTAAAATAGTGTACTCTGTCTGGTCTGTGGGCTTTTAACAGATTCGTTAGACATTGACTTTTTGGCCCATATATAATGCTATTCTTAAATTATTACGGCCCATATATAACAAAGTCATTTAACTTAAGTTATTTGTCTGGTAATACATTTTTTGTTTGTTTTTGACATCGCTTGATACATTATTTAAAATGCACTACAGGATGTATTTGAGTCTCTTAATTAAATTTATCTCTTGTTGAAAAAGACAATTTTTTTTTTTTTTATCTCTTTTAGTTAAAAAACTTAAACACCATTAAATTCCTGTCGTAGTCCCTAATTGCTAAAAGGAAAAAAAAAGAGTAAACACAAATCCAATTTAGGACAAACAAGATAAATTAAAGTCGTGTGTAATGACACCATAAATAGATAATGACGATAACACCCTTTATGAGAAGGGAAACCAATCTCTGATTCAGTCATTAACTGGAGGATACAATCGTAAATTACTATTGAAAAAAAATCAAATAATATTTACCCAGATGAGCCCAATTTGTACAGAAGAAGAGAAACGTTTTTACAGAAAATCACAAAATCATTTTTCCCGGGAGGAATCTCTGTTCACAAATCGTTTCGTCGTCGCCGTTATCCTCTTGTCACGAACGATTGAGAAAGAGCATCTTACGACGGAACTGTTCCCGTTGATATCACGGGTTTGTCTTTTTGTTCTGTAATGTTTGTTTCTCGTTTGCTAGATTATTACGATGACACAGGACTTTCCTCATTCGAATCTGTTTAAAATCTAATCAAATCGATTTTTTCTTAAGCGTTGACAGATTCCTAAAGATTGATCTCTTCTAAATATGACAATAGAAATGGCTAACCAAGGCGGGCCAAGACGAAGCTTATCTATAACGACTTCGTCATTACAGAGGAAGAAATCTATGGATCTTGTCGAACATGGTCTCGACGCTGGTCGGAGATCTCTATCTATTTCACGTTCGCCTATGTAAGTCTATTAGCTTTGTAATGTTGGCATGATTTGGGTTCCTTTAGGAACAAGTAAAGTAGCCCTAGTTGTTGTTGTTGTCTTATTCCACTGAAGATATTGTGATTGGATATGGAAGCAGAGGTTTTACAGGAGGAGAGCGAACTGTTAAACGTTTAAGGCTATCGAAAGCGCTTACAGTACCTGCAACAACGACTATTTATGAAGCTTGTAAAAGGATGGCTTCTCGCAAAGTTGCTGCCTTGTTGTTGACTGACTCTAATGAAATGCTTTGTGGGATTCTTACCGACAAGGTACAAAGCTTGTTTAAAAATGTTGAAACACTACTTGATGATCCTATGCATTATTTTAATGGGGGTTTTCTTTCAGGACATAGCTACAAGAGTGATCTCACAGGAAGTTAATGTGGAGGAAACACCTGTATCCAAGGTTATGACAAGGAACCCTGTGTTCGTTCTTTCGGAAACACTTGCTGTTGAAGCTCTTCAAAAGATGGTCCTAGGTTTGTGTTTTTGTTTAGAAAAGAACCTGATGTTTTTTTTTTCTCATTCTAATTCTTATGTATGTATTAATCCTACAGGAAAATTCAGACATCTGCCTGTAGTTGAAAATGGCGAGGTTATTGCGTTACTAGATATAGCAAAGTGTCTGTATGATGCAATTGCTCGAATGGAGAGAGCAGCTGAGAAAGGTAAGGCGATTGCTGCTGCCGTCGAAGGTGTTGAGAAAAGTTGGGGAACTAACACTTCAGGTGGGCGATGAACTAAACCTTACCTGCTCGAATCACATTGTCTCCTGACTTCTTATTCTTTTCAGATTTTAAATGTCTACTATGCTAATTTTTTCATGTACATAGTTCCCAACACTTTCATTGAAACGCTACGAGACCGGATGTTTAAACCTTCTTTGTCAACAATTATACCAGATGATACAAAGTATATAATCTCTTCTTTTTCTAATCAAAATCTAACTACGATTATGTTGTTTGAAGTTAACACTGGTGTTTGTTTCAGGGTTCTGAAAGTCTCACCAACCGATACAGTCTTGACTGTAGCAAAGAAGATGGTTGAATTTCAATCAAGCTGTGCCGTCGTGATGATCGAGGACAAGCTTCGAGGGATATTTACGTGAGTTGCAAATGTTTCCTCCCTTTCTTAGTTCAAGTGGTTCTTCTCTTCAGATAGTATATTAGGACTCTAGGATATAGAAAATTAAAACAATTGGTTTCATTCTACTGATCCTAACTCACCAAACCACATATACTTAACTAAACTGCATGATGCCTAACACTTCTGTTTAATCGTGTATTTTATTCACATTCTTGACTCCAACTAACTTGCTAACTAGATTATGCTGTGATTGAACTTGTTTGTCTTCCTTGTTAATACTCATCACTAACTTCCAAGAGTTTTGTTTTCTTATCTAGTTCCAAGGATATACTGATGCGTGTTGTGGCTGAAAACCTTTCTCCATCTGAGACTACAGTGGAACAGGTAGGATTAAGATAGAGTTTTTATTCAAGTATTTAGTTTTTAAGTTTTAAATCAAATTTTCAACCATCTTAGATTCATATTTTCATTTGGGTTTTATCATTTGTTTTTATTCCTGAATCCGTAGGTAATGACTCAGAATCCAGAATCTACCACAGTTGACACGCCAATCGTTGAAGCTCTGCACATCATGCACGAGGGAAAATTTTTACACCTTCCTGTTACTGCGGACAAAGGTAAAAGTTCTGTTATACTTTGGGTTGCAAGTCTTATGAAAACCAAGTTAGCCAAAACGTATGTAGATAACAAAAGGGTTTCTGATTGCAGAAGGAGATGTAGTTGCAGTTGTTAGTGTAATCCATATAACTCACGCTGCTGTTGCCACTGTAAGTTCTCATATCTTCAAACTTAATGTTCTGATTATAATAAAACCAGTGTTCTATTTTTCTAGAGACGTCTTTTCAATTGTGTGGTGATCAGGTTGGAACTACTGCCGGAGTAGGTAATGAGGCGACAAACACAATGATGCAAAAGTTTTGGGATTCGGCAATGGCATTGTCTCCTAATGAGGAAGACGATGACACGAGAAGGTCATTACTCTGACTCCCTCAAATCACTGCAGTATTACGCTTTGGCTTTGGTTTTGCTAACTTTGTTGGCAACATGGGAACTTTTTTCAGTGAGAGCTCCTTGAAAGTTGCTTCTGAAGCTGATACAGGCAAGTCTTTACCTTTTGCATATATGTTTTCTTTCAAGATCGAAGACAAGAAGCACAGAATGCACAGATTCATAAGTGGTAAGCTAAATCTTTCTCCTTGTTCATCAAGCAAATAGTTTTAAACCTTGCGTTTGTGTGCTCACATGGATTGGTTCTTGAATTGTAGACACTCGTAGCTTGACAGAAGTGATAACCGCGATCCTTCAGAGAATAGGAAACGATATCGATCCAGACAACCTACCCCAAATTTTGGTACGTAAATAACAATTTCACAAAGAATGATTCAGTTCTTTTTTTCATCACCCCTGAAACTTTAGAAACGATGGTTATGATCTGCAGTATGAAGACGAAGACCGCGATAAAGTGTTATTGGCTTCAGATAGTGATCTGCAAGCAGCCATAGACCATGCCAAATCAATTGGCTGGAAGGTAAGTATACACAAATGAAGAACCAAATGAGATCTTTATGAGATTTTTGCATTCTGAAAAAAAAAAACGATTGGATCATTATAAACTGCAGAGTCTGAGATTACATTTGGATGATTCAAGAGAAGGCAAAGGAAGAAGAAGAGCATCAGGATCAACAGAACCAATGGAGTATGTCGAGAGAGACGCTTGGGCTGCTGCTTACAGTGGAGTTGCAGCTGGTGCAGCATTAGTAGCTGGTCTTGGTCTTATGGCTTGTCTCAAAAAATTCGGACGCTAACTCAAAACGAAGACAACTAAATTCTCTTACATATCGATACAAACAAGAAAGAGTGTCATTGCAACAGAAAACCTGAATGTTTTGTCTGAAAACATATTATATAAACTAACATAATCTATAAGTTTTTCTGCTTACTTTCATGAAATCAAAAGAACAAACTACCTAAAACTAATACATCAAGTGAGGAGTTCAAGAACAAATACTTTAGAATCTTGTCTAAACTGATCACACCAATGTCACAAAAAAAAAAAAAAAACTCAAACAGAACAAGGGCTTTGCCATGTGGAGATATCTGCTATAAGTTCTCGAAACTTGTCGATAAGTTCTTTGACATGAACATTCTTCTCTGCAATCTCCTGCATCCAGACCAGATGACAAACGTATACAAGAACTATAAACACATTTTTCATGGTTCTAGAAGTCAATGCTACAACACTTATTATAATGTGAATCATATTTTTTCTGATCCTAACTCAATCTTTGCATGCTAGTGAGTTCTAATCCTTGAGGTATATGCAGTACTGATAATTTACGTTTAATTTGGATTGAAAAAGGAACAAAGAGATGTCTTACCTTCCTGAGACTCAAGGCTTGCTCCTCCAACTTTTCGATTTCATCTTCTTCTTCAGGAGTTCCTAAACCATTTTCAGTTTCAGATACTTTTGCCTGTAAAACAGATATTATACATATCAAAATCAAGAATCCTCAAAACCTCTCAACTGGAATTAGCTTAACAAGTGTATAACAACATACTTTCAATAAGCAATAGATCCTTCATCTAAAACTCAAAACTTACTAAAAAGAACTTCGCTTGAATCAAGCTAGTAACACCGTTATGTTTATTACCTTCTGTGAATTGGGAATCGCAGCAAGAACAGCACGAAGAGAAGTCACTGAGTTCTTATACCGAAGACTAGCTTCATCCAGAGCGCTGTTTCCACTTCCTCCTCCTCCGCCGCCGCCTCCAGGTTCCGAATGATGCGGCGCTCCATCGATCGCAGCCGCGTCGGCGGAAACGAGAGCCGTTCCGTTGGAGTTAGTCGTGGAACTCGCGGTGGCTGATGTAGACCACAGAGAAGGATTGCAGAGCTCATCATTCATGGCGGAAATGATCTGAAAAGCAGCTTCGATAGTCTCCTCTAGATGCTTCTCCCCTTCCATCGCCAGCTCCTGTGTCGTCATCGCCGTCGTCGTCCTCGATGCTGTCACAGTCAACTCTCTAGTACGCCGTCGTTTAATCGAATTATAGTCTATAAAATAAAACATCCATTAGGCCTGCGGATTTGTACGAACCAAACCGAACCGGCCGAACCAAACCAATTTTTTTTAGTTTTTGGTTATGGTATGGTTTTTAATTCGATTTACTTCAGCGGGAATTTTGAAAAGGATTTTATTTTCAAATTTTGTCTTTTTAATAATAAAATTAACAGAATTATCCGTAATTAACTGAAAATAACTGAATTTAGCCAAAAATAAACTAGTTTAACAAAAATATTCTAACTCTAGTGAAATAGATTGAAAAACTAGCCGAAACCTATATACTTGGTTATTTTCAAATAATATTTTGAAAAAAAAACAAAATTAAGCGAAAACTAAATTGATTTTTTTTTCTTTTATTGCGGTGGAGTTGTTATCGATCAAAATAACCAAAACCAATATTACCGAATCTGAATAAACCGAAATATCCAAAACCGCAGGGGTAGATGTTCTCTCAGAGACTCACAGTGAACTCTCTAGCACGGCGTCGTTTTATCCGTCCATAAAATATAAAAAAGAAATTGAAAATAATCAGGTACATCGCTATCCACCTTATCCACTATATCACCAAAAACATTGTAAAGGCTGTTTGATCCAATCACAAAGCGTAGAGATCCAATGGACAACAATAACAACAACCAGCAACCACCACCACCAACCTCCGTCTACCCTCCCGCCTCCTCCCCAACCGTAATCCCTCCTCCTTCTGGATCCACACCGCTAATCCCCGGAGGAGGAGCCCCTTACCACCACCTCCTCCAGCAACAGCTCCAACAGCTACAACTGTTCTGGAACTACCAGCGCAAAGAGATCGAGCAGGTGAACGATTTCAAAAACCACCAGCTCCCTCTCGCTCGCATCAAAAAGATCATGAAAGCCGACGAAGACGTCCGCATGATCTCCGCCGAAGCGCCGATCCTCTTCGCCAAGGCCTGTGAGCTTTTCATCCTCGAGCTCACCATCAGATCTTGGCTCCACGCCGAGGAGAACAAACGCCGTACGCTTCAGAAGAACGACATCGCCGCTGCGATTACCAGAACCGATATCTTCGATTTCCTCGTTGACATCGTTCCCAGGGAAGAGATCAAGGAGGAGGAAGAGGCGGCTCTTGGGAGCATGGTGGCCGCTCCGGCCGTGAGCGGCGTTCCTTATTATTATCCCCCGATGGGTCAGCCGGCTGTTCCTGGTGGTGGGATGATGATCGGAAGGCCCGCGATGGATCCAAGTGGTGTTTATGCTCAGCCTCCTTCTCAGGCGTGGCAGAGCGTGTGGCAGAATTCAGGTGCCGGTGATGACGTGTCTTACGGAAGCGGTGGTAGTAGCGGTGGCCATGGGAATCTCGATAACCAAGGGTTAGTAAAAGTTCGTTTCTTTCAATCGGATTCTTACAGCAATGTACCTTGTCTTAAAACTAGTCATGAGGTTGCTTTTGATTGGTCTGATATGTTCATTAGGTATGCTTACAGCAATGTACATTGTCTTAAAACTAGTCATGAGCTTGATTTTGATTTGTCTGAAATGTTCATCTATCTTCTTGTCTGAAAACTAGTCATGAGCTTGCTTTTGATTCGAGTAATGTTAAGTTTCTTGTGTTTAGAACTTTGCCCCATTCAGTATATATGTTACCGTGCTTTGCAGTTGAGAAGCTTGGAAGGATTCTTTCAGATGCTGCCTTGTCTGAAAAGCAGAAGCTGAGCTTAATCATCAACCCTGTCTTTAATTTTGCATGCGTGTCTGATTCTTAATTATGTATGTTTGTGATTTAATTGCTTACTCGTAAGAAGAGAGACAACAACAACATAAACACTCTTCTCATTCTCTCCCTCTGTTAACTTATAAGTTACTGCAGCAAAACTGCAGACTTGCTTTTAACTATATAATTTAAATGTGCAGATTCTTATTTATGTTACTTTTTATTGGTTTCTTTCAAGGATGGCAAGTTTTAGAGCTTGCAAACGTGTATGGATAAGCTTGTAGGCATGGTGGATACTGGTGTAGTTTTGGATATCTTGTATTTAACTTCTTATGTTTTTGAAACTTGACTGCTTTTGGTATCTTGGCCAAAATACCTGAACCAAACCTAAATGAACTATACCAAAAAAGTTTAATATACAAATAGTTTCTCTATTTATATAACCGAAACCAAAAACTATCTGAAATCATTATTTGAAATATTCAAAAATACCAATTATCAAAAAGTATACGAATTACCCGAAACTATTTTAAAGTATTCCGATACTTCTATCTGAAATCTTCTAATACTAAAAGGGCAATAAGATCAATTGAGAGAGGGTCCACGTAGGATTCAAAAATCAACCAATGAGGAGCTTTTAATTCGCCATGTCAGCATAGCTGCTGAGTTTTGTACAAATAATTTGGGCCAATATTTCTGTCGGATATAATTACAACTTTAAAACCCATAAAACCCTTTTATCTATGGCCCTTAACTCACTTAAAATAATCTACATGGCGCATATCAAACCCACAACACCACTGAAACCTAATTTTCAAGAACAATCTCGCCTCATATCTTCAACTCCGTATTCGTTGTTCCAACTCCCTGCTATTCTCCGTTTCTAAGTATTAGTCTACCCATTATATTTCATTCATTTTTGTTCTTAATTACAATCGTCACTAGCGATGATCTTTTCACATCCCTCGCTTTCTCATTCTATATAAACCTCTTCGTGGAAGCTTTCCTGGAACCATATTCAACAAGTCTCCAGCAAGTCTCATGTTCCATTGTATTTCAACGACGTCTCACCAGTTCCGTCGAATTCGGAACTACGGGTCCGTTTGATGGGAGGCCTGGAACGGCAACAAAGTTGGGATGCTTATTGGGTTAGAGATGCTCATCATATATTGGTGTTTTGTAAGCTATTTCATTTCCGGCAGCATCTCATATAAATTTTTGGCCTATACATATATGGGTATATACTAAAATGGAACATGCTTATTTATATAAATTTATAATTGAAAGTATTTGTGTATCATCCTATAAGCGTTATTATATTTAGTTTAACCATGACAAAATTTTAACAAAATCTCATTCATCTTTCACCATGACATATTATTTATTCTTAAGTCTTATCGCTTGTGTATGTGAAAAGGATATTGTTCGGTCTTGAAGAATTCCACAAATAAATTCCTCTTTAAGATACACATGCGCTGATATTGTTCTTACTTTTTTATTTCTTTCCCGACAGGGCACTGAGATGCAAGTTTTCATCTCATCAAACCTTGATCCACGATAGCAGCCTCAACTCAAAGCAGGAAGGCTCATTAATTTATTCTCAACTCAAGCAAAGAGGTGTATCGAGTTGTTGATCTCTGTTTAACAATATGTTTCCAGCACAGCTCTCTCCTCTCCAGTCCTGACCACATGTGCCTCTTTATCGACCTTGGCCGGTTCAGGTTCCACGTTTATGAAGAGTTGAAGTGAACTGTGGAATTAGGAGAGACCTCTATGGTAAACCATATGCATCTTACTTTCTTATATGCGTGGCTATTTAGAAATTTCAATCCTCCATTTAACTGCCCATTTTATCATACGAATGGTGTAGATGTTGTTGGCCACATGAAGGTACTGAATGGACAGTCACCGTCGGGTACTTGACGAGATGGAAGTAGCAAACATACAACATGTTCTGATCCACTTACGAACAAAATAGTAAGCTCTCGACATTTAATTCATTAACATCTTTCTCTGTATTGGGTAATTAAATTCGTTGAAAAAAAACAAACTAAAACCATCTTGGATGAACATTTGCTGGGGACCTGTTATGAAATTGTACCTCTGTGACCGTGCTGCAAGAACGTTTTTCCAAAAATCCACAGCCCGTGCCAACACTCCCGTTGTCCTTTTAGTGACGACTGTGAGCCCTAAACGTTTTGGTTGTTATTATTTTTTCAGTTTCCTTAATCAGTTTGTTCTTAAGATGCTTATTTGCCCTTTCTAATTATTTTCCAATCTTAACTAACTTCCACGTTTTAATTTCTCACCCTTAAACAACAGGCACCCTTCCTCAGATCAATTTCATCACCACATGTTTTCATCGACAAAGATGTCCAACCCACAATTAATTATTTCAACTGGTAAGTGTTCCTTGAGATAACAGTTACAAAGGTTGTCTCTCCAGCCTCTAACTCCCCCATTTGGGGTTCCACTTGCCGCCATGCGTCCAGCCTTTGTAGACGTTGGTAAACATGGGAAATAAAGCATCAGCTACTCATGTTATATATTGCACTCCTACGTTGGAGTGTTACCTATCTTTCTCTTTTTGATTATGAGTTTTTGCTAAGGTTTTTTTTCTTTTCAGATGTTTAATATTTGTAAGGAGTTGACTTATTTGTTCAGACTTTCATTTCCTTTGGATTCACCAAGTCTCTTCGCTTAATAATTATCAGTTTCCAGGACCGACACTTCATTTTTTACATTACAATTGCTGGTACTATGCTGAGTGAATGCGATTACATATCCACTGTCTTTATGTTTCTATATTCATATCACAATTTTTCCCATGCGAAAGTTAAGGTTCTAATCCCTTCGTACAGCTTAGCAGTAACTACGCAAGTCAAGGCATCAAAACTACAATATTGTTAGTTAAATTTACACTCCACCCTTTGACGGAGGTAATTTACGACATAAAGGAAGCACCAAATCATTGAGTCCATATTCAAATAATAATGAATATATCTACTTGCCATGTTTACATGTACGATCTACCAAACGTTAACATCAAGCATTTTTCAAAGAAACACAACGCAAGGAATACCTCGACTCCTTCTTCCACAAGCTCCATATCGCCTTTTATAACCACCATATCACCGTATCCTAGCTATTTCATGAAGACGCATTTTCATAGAGACACAACACTTCTATCGACTGTACAAGTGTAAGAAACTTCCTCCACAAACCAAACCTTCCTATTCATAACTTCATCATTAACTTCTACTTACTATATGATTCAATACAAGGGCCGACGTAATGCAACAACCATCTCCTACACGTGGACTCTCCGATAATGGACGTAAGACACAGCCCCATTTCAGTGATGACGTAATGCAACAACCATCTCCTACACATGCACTCTCCGATAATCGACGTAAGACACAGCCCCATTCCAGTGATTTACCAAACTTAATGTTGTGTCAGAAAGCTAAATTGAACAGGTTTTTGTACATTTAATTACTCTATACAATATTTTGATCAAAAAAGTTACTCTATACAATGCATAGGACATTTAGTTAACAATTGATATTTATCGTAATATTGTCACTTACCAAAAAACAGCTAAAAGCTTTTAGTAACAAAAGAAAATCATGTACTAGAAATTTCAATTATTTATGCGTTCTCACTCTAACTATTTGGTTTTAAGAAATTGACTGATTAGTATTTCAAAATTTATGTCATTTTCATGGAGAATTTAAAGTATCCAGATAAGTTAAATCTCAACTAAAATGAGCCCATGGTGATTGTGTGGAATGAAATGTGTGATAAAGAATAAGTACATTAGCTAGATTATTGCTAATTGTTTCTTAAACCCCCTTCAAGGCCTTCACTTCGTACAATTCATATTACTACTATGACCTCTCTTTGGAATAGTCTCCCCTGTATTATGACGTAATATTGAATGTGTTGGTTGAACTTTTTTTCATATGAAACTTTTTTTAATTGCATAAGTCATCACTAGCTTTTAAAGATTTTCTCTGTTCTTTCCAAAATCACACCATCCCGCAAATATGATGTTGTCTTAGCCCCATGCATAAATCCTAAAATGATAAAAAGTAAACAAATCAAGTTATAAACCTTCAACAATATTCTCTTAATATTGTGGTAAAATATTAGAAAATTGGTACTCACTTCTACTCAAGGAACAAGTTTCTACTTCGTTAAAAATAGCAAGAATATCAAGAGCTTCGTAGAAACCTATAAAGATAAAACCAATAAAAATGGAACCAAAGGCCACCATCAACACAAGCCCATCGGATGGTTTAAACAAATACAATGCCTTCAGATTAATTTCCTTTATCCGCTTATATGTTCTTTATATTTTGGGTAAACGACCTATTTCTACACCATAAGTATCATATAGTAACAGTTCCACATCATCTTTCATGCTCATCTTAATCGCACACATTTTAAGTATATGAACATAATTACACACATTTTAAATATATGAACATATTTACCCATATTTTCAAAGATCGAAACCTAAAACCACATGGACGAATGTTTAGCTTGGTTTTGAATTTAAACCAATATCAAACTAATTTAACCACTTGGTATAGAACTGGAATTAAAACCCAACCCGACATGATCTCCAAATAGAACCCGATCGAACATCCTATTAGAGAGTTGGGTTGGGTTCTATTTGGATATCACGTTGAGTCGGGTTTAAATTTTAGTTCGATACCAACTGATTTGATCGGGTTAACTGGTTTGATATCGGTTTACATTCTAAACCAGTAAAACTAAGTTAAACTTTCGTCTGTGTGGTTTCAAGTTTCGTTCTTTCAAAATATGGGTAAATAGGTTCATATACTTAGAATGTGTGCAATTAGGACGAGCATGAAAGATTATGTGGAACTGTTACTATATGATACTTCTGGTGTTGAAATAAGTCGTTTACCCTTATATTTTACATCATGTATGAATATTATTTATTACTCAACAAAGCTTTCAAGTAAAGTATCCGCGCGTAGCGCGGAAAAAGGACCTAGTATCTATAATAATTCAATTTTTTATTATTTCGGTTTTTTTGAATATTTTGGGTAATTATTACCTGCACCGAAATAGTATACCAGAACAACAAAGTATCCGACTATTTTCAGATATTTTATGGATATTACAATTAATATCTAAACGGAACCAAAGATAGCTAAGATATTAATTAGATCTTTTAGATTCCTATTCGAACAATTCAATATCTAAAAGATCAAAACTCTAACATATACCCAAAACTTCGAAACCTATATAAAACATTATGCGTTAGTCACATTAATTAAAGTTAAAACTAGCCTTTGACCCGCGCGTCCGCGCGGGTGTTATTTTTATAAATGTCAAATATTTTAAGTAATTTGTTTGATATAATTGTATATATGACTGAAATTTAATATTCGCTATACATTATCCGATCCGGGATCTTATTCGCTTCGAAAAACGGATATTCGGGGATCCTAATAGTGATTTTACAGATTCAACTGATCCACGTACAAATTCATGTAGTAAAATTTTAGGTCTAAGTATCCGGATCCGGATATTAAATATTTAAAATTTAATTATAGTTATCTATGTATATTATACATACTTTTATATAAAATAACTAAAATTTTAATTTTATTAAATTTTAATGATTTTAAGTATTTTTAAATAATAATTTTAAATAAACTAAATAGATGATTAATATTTACTTTTTGATTTATTTTAAATTAAAAAAACAGGTTCGGATATCGAAGTGTATTCAGATTTTAATCCAAATATCCTTACCCTGAATATCCAGATTCATATAACAATTTTACGAATCCAACGAATACATATTCAAATCTGTATATCCAAAATACTCTGGATATTCAATCCGTCCAAGACCTAACTGTGTATATGTATTATATGGTGATAAAAAAATTAAATTTATAAATTACATAGGTTATTCTTATTAGATATATATATCGTACAAATGAGTAATACATTATATTTCTTTGTATATATAACCATTTATAATAAATATTAGTACGTATTTTAGTCATAAAATTGATATGGAAAGTTACATGATTTTGTTATTGTAAATGAATAAGTTCAGATTATAATAAAAAATTATTAACATTATTATCTTTTTTTATATTTCAAATATAGTTGGTAGATTATATGAATATAAAAAAAACTAATTTAATGCTATATATATGTATAATTCTTTTTTATTATAAAAATTTGGAAAACACATATACATTTTTTTTATGAAGTCTTCAATTTCAATGACAAAGATTGTTAATGAGCTTAGCCGAATTTTATTTTTTTCTTGTTAAGAATTACTGTTTAGATGTTTGGATGCATGGATAATATCAGTGGCATTTTTTGTAAATATTAGTTAAAACCAAGAGTTATTTCCCATTTGTATTTTAGTTTTAATAGATTAGATTTATTTTTTTCTTTGATGTTTGGATGCAATGATAATATGAGTGACATTCTTTATAAATATTAAACAAAAATAATGGTTATTTCATATTTGTACTTTAGTTTTAATAGATTAGATAAGCAAGCACGAGTATCATTGACCAAACACAGCCACGGGATACATGATCTATCGATTAATATGAAACGTCTCCACGTAAAACTCCTAGTCAGACCCAACCTCCAAAAGAGATTATTCTTAAATAACTACAATTAAACCCTAAATAAATCATAAACCTTAAAGAAACGTAATTCAAAAATGGATTTAAAGCTAATTCTATAGGTTCTAAAGTTAGTCATTGAAAAATTGTCTTATTTACGTGTCCTTTTGTCTAATCCTGCTGCATGATACAAATGATTAATTAAACAAATACATATGTATTGAATCTATTGATTGTATTGGTAATGTGTGTAATTTTGACTGCGGAAAAGATAATATAATATAGGGCGAAGAAGGCAAAACAAGACTTGACTTGCAAGTTAGAAGTATAAAAAAATTTGCAATTCCATTCCACCTACCAAACTAACCCTTTTTGTGGTGGATTTTGTTGAAGATTGAATGAAGATAACAATTGTTTTCTTAGTTGTTACTTCAATACTTTAATAAGTTCTATGTCTAGCATCTATGATAAACAAAGAGTTTGATTAATTCTTAAAATTTCGTGTGACTCAAAACCATGAGCCTCTTTGGACGGTGATAGTAACAAAAAAAATGTGAGATGGAAAAATGAGGGAGAAAGAAAGCAGTTAGTTGTATTTTAGAAAATGGCAATTCTTTTCTTTTTGTATTTATCGTTCATAAGGAAACTGTCTGTCAAATCAAAGCAAGAAGAGAGTGATATTGGGAGATAAATCTGGATAGTTTCAAATAAGTGAGTGGAAACTTGTCGCAATGGTAATGAAATTAATGGACCCAATCCTCTACGCGGCGCCGTTTTCTTGACATAACGTGAGTAGCTCACATCTTTCTTTCGTTTTTAACACTAGTGCTCACATCTACCTCGCATATTTGCATATTAATTAAGTCATTAACTATTAACTATCAGTGGTTTTAGAGCATGATTATCCAGGATATTTAGTGTATCTCTTAGGGGAAGATGACCCACTAATACCAAAAAACAGTCTCCTAAATATCTTAATTAAGAAACGTTTTCTGTTGGTTATTTGAATTGTTCGCGGACCTCACTGACACGTGGCGATCCGCAATTGATTCTTTTTTTTTTTAAAAAAAAAAATTAAATGAAAAAAAAGAATATAATAACCCTATTTTAGGGTTTTTGGGATAACGATGCCGTTAGGTTCTCTTCGTATTTCACCTACAGTGTTACAAATAACTTCCATGCATCGGTTTTTCTAATACTCATGCATGCATTTGTGACTCTTATTCTTATATAATACACGAAATCTATGTATTATCTTGCCATATACGTAAAAACAAAGGGTATAAAAGATCATGAAAATGTGATATATTTCAATATATTATGTGTGTGTAAAATTATTCTGTCAAAATTCAAAGAAAAATAAACTTTATAAAATGAATAGAAAAAAGTATAAAACATATTATTCGCTCGTGAAAAAGTATAGAAGTTAGTGGAACTAGCTTTCTTGCTGATGAGATTAACTCAAATTTTTCAAACCACGAGAACCACGTGCTCATAAACTAATAATGAGTTCAATAGCTAGTAGTCGCAAAAAGTGTATATTATTTTCTTCCTTCATCCAGTATTTGTTTATACATTTCGGCCGAGGGATTACATCAACGTGCTCGATCTTATCCGACACATCCATGTTTGTATATTGTGGGTACATAAAAAGTCGAACCAACTCTTTTGTCCAGTGTCTAAACAAAAAAGTAACAGGAAAATTCGAGTTTAAATACTACTAGTATTTGATAAAATAAATAAATACTACTAGTATATTTTAAAGAGATGATTCTAGCATGTCTAACAATATAAAAACGATTTTATGCTTGCCATTCCGAATCCGAATTTAGCTTAGACAAGAGAATCTCTTCTCATTAGAAAAACACATTTCGTGTGGCCTCTCTGGTCTCTGATGCCATATACACAGTACAGATTCCACAATGTACTAAACAACTGTTTATTGCACATAACACGATTATATATTTGATATTCCCTTGGTTCAACAAATCTCCCGGATCTGCTGAGAATCAAACTTCACTATTTGACAAAACCAACAGATCATTCACTTATGTCATTACGTGCTGGACTATTAACAAATGGTTAGAATACAACTATGGTTTGTATTAGTTTAGGGTTTGTTAAGTTACGAGATTCTAAACTAAGATCTATAGTATTATTACAGTTTAGCCAGTTGATTTGATTGTTTTTTTGAGTTACATGTTGCTTGTAGATATATGCAATGTGATGTGAACACATTCAATCAAATAAAACTTCTTTTGGCGTTATATATGAGATACTTAAACTGAAACTTGAGAGACCACGAAATTTAATATAGTAAATATTCATCGTTTGTTTCATTAGTTATAAGATAGAAACTCCGGAAGTAAAACAAAATAAACGTTTAGTTTTGCTTATGCAGTGTTTGAGCCGTGTCTATAAATTTCTTATTGTAAATTTCTGCCGGAGATTTGGCCACCAGTGCTGAGGTACTGGCTTGTCCTTGTCCACATCTATATGTTTCTTTTGACCTGATATATTAGTATTACTTTTACCCTTTTTTGGGTCATGTGTGATTGTATTCTTGCGTCGACGTCGATGAATATATATGTTTCATTGTTTTCGTATTAGTTTGATACTTAATGTTACTAATGTCGTTTACCTGCTTAAGCTGTTCAAACAGATATAAATATTTGATGAAACCTTTTTTTTATTAGAGTAATAGTGTTGGTTGTTTCAAAGAGATGAATACCATTTTTTCTTGTTTCTAAGGGCAGAATTAATGCAGGTCTCTTAACAAGGAGTTCTTATTTTTTAAGAGACCCGTTTCTTAAGTTTAACTAAGAAAACTTAAGAATCGTCTCTTAAATAGGAGACATAATAGACGTCTCTTATCCAAAAAAATGTTAAAAAAAAATAAAAAATAAAAAGAGGACAGAAAAATTAAGAACCTCATTTTAAGAGACCCGGATTAAAGATGGTCTAAACCTATTTTTTCTGTTGATAGAAAGCCTACTTTTGTTGACATAATTCCTTTTAAAAGTAGTTTTTACATGTACATTTATACAGTTTCTCAATAATATAATACTTGCATTTTAGTCAAGTTTAATTTTAAGATCTTTATCTTAAATATGTATATATATGTTCGTGAAATATCTATTTAACTTTCTTATTAACATAGGATATACTAGAATATATATATATATATATATTATTGTTTAATTTTAAAAAATGTCTGAAGTTAAAGAATTTCTCATTATTTTTTTTAAGACATCAGATTATATGTTAAATATATCTATTAGTATTAGTTTATCTGTTAATCAACTATAATTATTAATTAAGGTACATATTTTTAAAAATGATCAAATATATGTTGCTGAGGAAAAAGATCTAAATATATAATATTATTCATAAGATAAAGAGTTGAGCAAAACAAGAACAGTTAAAAGAAATGGAATATCTTTTTATTATGCTTTTTGGACTGATATGGTCGGAGCCACAACTTGTGTTCTGTTACTTCTGCTTGTCATATCCTCCTTGACTCTCTATATATAGTTACTACATAGACCATGACCATACATCAAAAACAATACTTCTAAAATTACCAAAAGAAGAAACAAAAGAGTTCCAAAATGGAAATTCTCACTGCATTTCTCATCCTACTTCTTATCTTAGGGTTTATACTAACCTTCTCATGTTCATCAAAAGCCCTAAGACCACAAACCAAACCACCCTCGTATCCACTTATCGGCTCCATCCTCTCCTTCAACAAAAATCGCCACCGTCTTCTCCAATGGTACACCGATCTCCTCCGTCTCTCTCCGACTCAAACCATCACCATCGATCTCCTCCTCAACCGCAGGACCATCATCACGGCCAACCCTGAAAACGTCGAGCACATTCTCAAAACAAACTTTTGTAACTTCCCTAAAGGCAAACCTTTCACCGACCTCCTCGGAGATTTACTAGGCGGTGGTATCTTTAACTCGGACGGCGAGCTATGGAGCTCGCAGCGGAAACTCGCCAGCCACGAGTTTACAATGCGTTCTCTTAGGGAATTCACTTTCGAAATCCTCCGGGAAGAAGTCGAAAACCGCCTCGTTCCGGTGCTCTCCTCCGCCGCGGACTACGGCGGCGGAGAAGGAAGGACGGTGGATTTTCAGGAGATATTGAAACGTTTTGCTTTCGATGTGGTTTGTAAAGTTTCTTTAGGTTGGGATCCGGATTGTTTGGATTTGACCCGACCTGTTCCGGATCTTGTCGAGGCTTTCGACGTAGCTGCTGCCATCAGCGCTCGCCGCGCGACGGAGACCGTTAACGCCGTGTGGAAGCTGAAGCGTTTGTTCAACTTAGGAAGCGAAAGGAGGCTCAGAGAAGCGATTAGGACCGTACACGTGTCCGTCTCTAAGATCATCCGGGCCAAGAAGAAGTGTCTCGACATCGGTGGTGACGTTTCAGACAAGCAAGACCTCTTGTCGAGGTTTCTTGCCGCCGGCCACGACGAGGAATCCGTGAGAGATTCGGTGATCAGCTTCATCATGGCGGGAAGGGATACCACGTCGGCGGCGATGACGTGGCTTTTTTGGCTGTTGAGTGAGAACGATGACGTGGAGAAGAAGATTCTTGAAGAAGTGAGAAACAAGGGATCTTTAGGGTTAGGGTTTGAGGATTTGAGAGAGATGAGTTACACGAAAGCTTGTCTCTGCGAAGCAATGAGGCTTTACCCACCAGTGGCGTGGGACTCAAAGCATGCAGCAAACGACGACGTTTTACCAGACGGGACACGTGTTAAAAAAGGAGACAAAGTTACTTATTTTCCTTACGGTATGGGAAGGATGGAGAGAGTGTGGGGTCAAGACTGGGACGAGTTTAAACCGAACCGATGGTTTGATGAGGAACCAAACTTCGGTACAAAACCGGTTTTGAAAAGTGTGAGCTCGTTCAAGTTCCCAGTCTTCCAAGCAGGACCAAGGGTTTGTATAGGGAAAGAAATGGCGTTTATGCAGATGAAATACGTGGTTGGTTCGGTTTTGAGTCGGTTTGAGATCATACCGGTTTGCAAGAACCCACCGGTATTTGTTCCTCTGTTAACGGCTCACATGGCTGGTGGGTTAAAGGTGAAGATAAAGAGGAGAAAACATTAATCAAGTCATGTCCTTAATAGAATATCTAAAATGTGTGGTTTATACATTTAAATCAAATCAGTATATGAATGTGTGATGCACAGTTTCACACAGGTTGGTTGTGAATAGAAAAAATGTATAAATCAACATTGTCGTCTTGTAGAAGTGGATGCAACATAGTAATCAGTTTGATAGACGTATGTGTATTTTTATGTTAAATAATTTTGTGGAAGCATGTGAATGTATTTCTAAATTAAAATAGTTAAAAAGAATGGGGCTGCAACACATCACAATACTACCCTTTATCAAATAGAAAAGACACAACACACATCACTGGACAATCTTTATGCTCCAAGTGTCAAGTGGAAGATATAATAAATCATCATCCTATTTAGTCCTCACATCTATTCGTATATAATAAGCAATGGAATACGATACTGCAACAAACAAGATGCGAAACGATCTGGATTGGTTGCCCAAAAGGCCAAAACAAAAGATTTTGATTAAAAATGAGATACCTAGAGATCAGTGTAGGTCCTATTCAAGTTTTATGTTTTATAAAAGCAAGGTTTACACAAGTATTCAACCCCAAATTAAACTATTAAACGTGACAACTGTAAAGGTAATTTTTCAATTTCTAGTTCAAAAGATGGACACCTTTGAAAGTATCAAAAGATTATAGTGACTATAACAATAGGATATTGTATAAAGAGTAAGCATGAAAACAGAGATAAGAAAGCAAATTTGTCTACCTTCTCAAGCAAAATATTAAACTCTTTCTTCTGTGAAACAAAACAATTACAGAGAGTGTTAACAAAAGGGTTGCAGAGCTCTCGGTTAATGTCTTCACCAACATGCATGAACCACAGAGTTTACGGTATAACAGCCTCAAGAAGCTTTTCATACACCTGTCTAGCAGATAAATCCTCGACCTGGTGTTATATAAACAAAAAAAAGAACCAATATATTTACATTTTTAGAGGACCTTGTGCCATTAGTAGAAAAACAAAACCTTATATCTAGAGCTAAAGAAAAACCACCTAAGCTTTTCTAGAGATGAATCTTCATAAGTATTATATACAGAGTTGATGAGAAGGTTTTGTAAGTTGAGAGAAGCTAAGGAAGTGTCAACGTACCACGAGGAGTTTTGATTTGCTATTCCAGCCTCTTTGAAGAGTCATCTGGCTCAACCTTAAACCAAGCACCTGAAAAAAAGCAAAAACACAGAGCTCGTAAAAGCCTAGAGAACAATCTTTAACAAGTGGTGAGTAAAGGAATGTTTTAATACCCTTCCCATGAATTCCAGAAGCTCGTTGTTAGCTTCCCCACGAGCTGCTGGTGCGGCAATAGTAACACGAACATCATCAGCGTTTACTCCTGCAGAGAGCAAATCAAATTGCATAACCAAACGTCCATGTCAAGAGAGTAAAATTAATTTAGATATAGTGTCATATGGCTATGTTTTACTCGTGATTGCTGAACGCTGCGCACGGTCTTCCACTTCTATTGCAACCTGAACAAGTCCACCGTCGAGCTGTGAAATGCAGGGAGGTACTGGTGCATCCTGTACGCCACACATAAACATGGTTATCATCTATTGTTTGATTTAGGAATCGAATAACTCTATTAGAAACCAACTGTTACCTGTGGGTTAGTTTCTGCGGCAACAGCACTAAGTGCTCCATCAACAATGTAAACGAAGGATGCTGTTTCAAGACTCTCTTCAGCGCGATAACAAACAAAAAGCTCACAACCAATACAGTTCATTCTAAACTGTCTCTCCAGTTTCCCTTCGCCGCTAGATGTTAATCAAAACATAAAGAAAGAAACTTTTAGAACTTTGGTGAATAACATTGGCTCATTAACCCTATTATATCAAGACCTTACCGTTTTAATAAAACTTTTCCTCCCTCGCTGACATTCAACCTAGCAAGGTGCTTCTTCTTGTCCAGCACACTGGATCTGTCAGTCTTCCTCTTTGGCATCTTCTGCAATTGAGTATCTTGTAACAAAATTCAATTTAGTATACATACCCTATAGAAGGACACCATATAATTCATTCAATTCAATTCAATCAGCAAACACTCTTAATCCGGTTAACTATTTACAACTTATTAGCTTTCACTGAAGATATCTCCTCAAGGACTAAACAAAACAACAAAAGAAGAAGATTCAGGACATAAGCAGCTCTACATAACATGCAAATGAACTGCTGAAAAGAAGGCCACAAAGATCGTTACAAGTGTTAAACACAATCAGTTCATAAAACATACCTAGAATCTACAGTGAAGACATGCAAAACCTGTGCTTGGATCTAAAAGTACTTTCATGTTAACCTAAGCTCAAGCATTACATTACATTAACATGGCTTAATGTTCAAAGACTGAACCTTTCAATCCTCGCTCCCACTAGAAACCCCAAAAATAGCCAAATCACTCTAATTTCAGGTCAAGGGAGTAAGTGAAAGTTGGAGAAACGAACCAGTGATGAGGACATGAGAACCACAGTGCTTGCAGTAGTAAACGAAGAGATCAGAGTCTGGTCCTTCCGGCGCCGCGTCCTCGCTCGAGTACGTATGCGTCGTTCTCTTCGGCATCTCTTCTCACTTTGATTTTTGTTTTTTTTCTTCAAAGATATTTTCTGATAAATAGCTCACGGCGATCCACGGTGGTGCACGTATCCGGCAGGTTACGAAGACCCAGGGGCAAAATCGTCATAAGCTTGAATTTATTTTAAATTTCCGGTTCAATCTTTACCCGGTTTTTAAAATAAAATTAGTGGTTGGTAGTTGAAGTAGAGTCCTTTTTATAGCATGAGACAAATTGAGAATAGAAGAACTAGAAAACAAAATCCGGTTTATTCATATGTTCTAAACCAAATCGATTCTAAACCGAGCAAAAAAACCAAACCAACACAAGTGAGTCTAAACATATGACTCGAGGCTTTCTTTCTTCCTTGGCATTTTAATCCTGTTTTAATGGCTTCTACAGACAACAAAATATAATCTTTTATGTTACATAACATAATGAATTGTCTTTGTTCAGTTTACTAATCTGGAGATGATTTTTTCGCCAGATAAATGTAATGCAATCACATTACTTAGGCGCAGGTGTGTCTAACTCAGACAAAATGTTGTTCATGTCCTCATAATGTGACCAGCTCGTCTTGCTTCTTTCATCAGCCTTGCACTCCTGCCAAAACAAGCATAGTACAACAAATCTCTCTCACTCATCTACGCATATGAGAAGCTTTAAAGTTTGGACAATGGTTTCAAGTAAAGTGTGTGTGTGTGTGTGTTAAACTATCTTAGTGCCTTTCATCTTGTAGACATGAACATCAAAGGCAACAGCTACGGATTCATATGTATTAAGAGACGAACCTCGTATTTCTGAATAAGAGACGCCCAAAGAGATTTGCATTGTCCAGGGCTTCTGCTGATTCCTTCAGCAGATAGATTTGAAGAGATCTCTTCCCACAAAGCCATTCTACCTTTCACCACTTGGAACCTGCTGTGCAACTCTCCACGCATTCTGATTACCTTCTTAACTTCCTCAGGTTTCCATTTGTTCCTCCTCACACGTTTTGTTGACGACTTGGTTTGAGAATCAGATGTATCATCCTCCTCCTCTTCTCTGCTGCTTTCGCTATCCTCTGTTTTCGGCTTTGCATCAGTTAAGTTATCAGGTGAAGCTGGTGGTGATGATGGATTGATGAATGATTTCCAAAAATCATCTGATTCTTCTGAAGAACTACGAACAGGCACATCTTCAGCACCTTCTGTGTATGATGATGTAGCGGTTTCTTCCTCAGCTAGGAGTCCTGCACTATCAATTATGCCATCAGCTTCTTCTTTTGAGGAATCTTCTTGTTTCTTAGTTCGGTTTCTTTTGTTGTTTCCTTCAACAACTTTCCTTAAAGCTGCAACTCCAGAGCCAAGATTTGGATCACCGGACATTCTCGCGCTAACCTCATCAGCTCGTACCGCCATGGGATTTTCCATGGCTATGGCAATGACTTCAGGCCTTTTACCACTGTACTTCCTCACAATCTTCCTCAGGACTTCGGAGACTGTTCTCTCCATGTGAGACAAGGGACAGTTCACAGGACAACTTGATAGAGCTGCATGCGCTGCCTTGTGAAGTGCATCTAAAAGTCTTCCTTTGTCAAGCCACATACAACGCGTTGTGATTCTTATCTTCCCTTTCAAAGTGTTTTCTGAGACGCCCGGGCGCATGATTTCCATGCTGTGTTATAAAAAGGGTTATAGATAATCCATTGGCATAAAAGTTTTTACCAAAGATGCTATAGTTCGGACATACCTCAGAACTATAATGCCATCCGATGAAATTCTGAGTCTCTCATCAATACAGAGTTCACTTGATGTACCAAATGCTTTATCACCGTCACTATACATTAGCTGCAGCAAGGCTAGGTTTATTAAGTATCTACTAAAGCCATGTACGCAAAGACAGAGAGAACACACGGCGATAATAAACGAACCTGCAAATTCTCCCTCCCAAGAGAGCTAAATCCATTGGACAAAACCCTTCTATTTCTCAAGTGAGAAACTCCAAGCATCTCTCCATTCTTTATAACCTGAAGTTGGAGAAAGTAAAGTAAAAAAAAAATCGTGAGAACATTCGTCAAAAGCTCTTAGACAAACATGGGTTGATACTTACGTTTATTCTTGAGAGGTATCTACATATGTTGAATGCTATCTATCTACCATGGTCCATGATTCCATAAATTTTTGGTGAGAGACTTACAGTAGTGTGACGAATCCCAGTAGACTTCCCGAGCAACTCATGCTCCTTGAGAAACAAAAGTTCTCCATGTATGGGTAGAAAATGCTGCGGTTTCACTATTTTAAGAACCTCTTCCTTCAAAAACAAGTTGAATTGAAAATCATCATTAGGAACAAGTTTTCCCTACGACATTCATCAGTTTGCAACAAAGAAAAACAAAAACGGAATAACTATTTTACTTTATTCCTTTACAAGCTAAAAGTTGTGGAAGTGATAAAGAAAAAGAAAAAGGAAAACAAAACTGCCAACACAACTTGAAGCTTAAGAGAAGCAGCCACTTACCAACTCTCCACGGTAGGCATGACCAGATGTGTGAAGCATTTCATTTTTACCCATGACAATCTTTGGTCCGATATCTGCTAACCGATTCATCATCTTCATTACTCGTGATTCATTGCCTGGGATTACCTAGAGTAAAACATTTGACCGAAAATAGATATCATCGATCATGTTCAGAACATGATGTTCTCCATCTTATTAAGATGCTTTTTAGTATATGTATGTACATTTTCATATAATATATTTGTATTACCTTGGCTGAGTAAAGTATTATGTCTTCCTTGGTAAGTTTGAAGGCGTGACTGCTTCCATATGATGCAAGATTCAGGGCAGCGCGTGGTTCTGCCTGTTCAGCGTTCAAACAAGGTTAGGAAAGTCCATTCGAACCACCTATGTCCCATTTTACGAAATCAACTTACTTGTGATCCAGTCGTGACAATCAGCAAGTCCTTAGGAGAATATGCTTCAATATCTTCAACTTTCACCTGCGAAGTTGTTTTTAAAAGGATGAAAGATACACTGACATTAGAAATAAAAAAAGTTATAATCATCAAACTCAGAAACGTTAGGTGTTAGCCGCTTGTAATTATAAAAACAAACTTTATGCATCATTAATGGCCACTGCACGTAAGAGTATGTCTTCGAATTCATCATACACGAGACAGTATAAGAGAGAGGACTTAATACCAAACTTGACGGGTCAATTGGGGCCTTTCCATCCTTCCAAGCAGCTTCTAGATATGTCCTCAAGGACATGCCAACAAAGACCTAGATGAAAAAGAACAAAAACAAATGAAAACGTGTACTTTTAACTTCCGAAATGAAACTTGTTGCTGCATAATATGAGGAAAATGACCACATGGCATAGAGAAAACATGAGACATAATACATACCAACTTTCGACCAGTTAAATCAGCAGCAGCCTTAATACTTCCCAAACGGTGTATATTGGAGGCAAACTGAGTTGTGATGACTCTTCCCTTGGCCGCCATTACATTCCTTACCAGAGCATCTGCTACCACTTTTTCACTAGTTGTCCTTCCCGGTGACAATACATTTGTTGAGTCACTCATCATCTGTGTAAGAGATAGCAAATTGTTTTTTTTACATTATCACCTAAAGTAGTCAGTATAACAATGCTATCAACATATAACAAGAGTATCACTCTGCACATAATCCTTACCAACGTGACTCCTTCCTTTGAGAGTTCCTCTAAAGCTTCACGATCAAAGACTTTTCCATCCAACGGTGCTTCATCAATCTGTTATTAATCAGATTAGCTTGATGACTATACAAAGGGACACGGGAGAGTTTATGAAGGGGTTGTTAGTCTACCTTCCAGTCTCCGGTGTGAAGAATATTACCATCAGCGCAACGGAGAACTAAACCACTACAATCAGGAATAGAATGAGTAACTGTAATGGGTTCTACTTCAAATGGTCCAGCCATAAATCTCCTTTTAGTAGTAAATGTCTTGAGTCTAGACTGAACGAAGATCCCATGCTCCTTCAAACGCTTCTTTATAAGCTATTTCATAGACAATAAATCACATCCATAAGATAAATTGCAAAGAGAAGATTATGCATGATATGATCTAGGAAACTGAAAATTTGATGAATAAGAATGAAGATGGAGTACACACATGTAAACTATACATCTAAGCATAGTAGCTGTTGAAAAATACAAGACAAATTGAGAGAGCAAATGAAATATCAAGGGAGGATGTAAATCACCTCCATGGTGAAGGATGATGCGAATATTGGTGTATTAGAGTCCAAAGCCGGGATAACCTGCTCACGCAAAAGAGTATTGGTTAAAAAAAGGAGAGAGACACTAACAATGGTCAGGGACACGATCATTAATACACATGAGCATCAACTGTTTATTCAAAAATAAAACCTATACTCTCTATCGATTTAACACCAAAAGATCTAAGAGTGGAAGAAGACATTACCCAAGGCAATGCACCAATGTGATCTTCATGACCATGCGTTATAACAACAGCTTCAATCTTGTGTTTCCATCGTCTGATAAATCCTGTGTCTGGCATAATTTTCTGGACCCCAGGGTCATCAAAACTGTAATATTACACATCAAAGTAATCCATAGAATGTCAACACCACACACTAAAAAAAAAAGACTTCTCGCCAAGATATATCAATCTCCAGACTTACTCGGGGAACATAATACCGGCGTCGATCAAAATGTAACGATCATAGTTTCCAACAAGCATACAGTTCATCCCAATCTCACCAAGGCCACCAATGGGAAGAACACGGAGCGGAGGTCCATCGGTTCCTTCATAAAACTGTTCCATTTTACGTTTTACAGAGTCCTCCATGCTTTTTCCGCTCCTTCTAGTCGACCAGATCTTCTACGAGGTGTCTTAGAGGAAGAAGAAGAAGAAGTACCTGAAACGAACATAACAGAACACGAGATTCAACAAATAGAGCCACTATTACAAAGAGTGACACTTACTTACAAACAATATAACTCAAAGAGATTCTTGTTAAACTATCAATACAACCCGAGTGAGAAATTGTGGAAGAATCTCCAATAAACTCAATCAAATCTCCAAAAAAAAAAAAGTTTCAACCTTTATCTGCATCAATTAAAAATAATACAAACCATTATCAAAAACTCACTTTTCCAGAGAAAACCAAAAACTTTCAGAAACCCAGAAATGAAAAAGACAAGAGAGAGAGGAAGAAACAACAGACCAGAAGTAGGAGGAGAAGTGACGGAGCATGACACAGTAGACCTAACTCGAGAGTTTTGTCGGAAGGTGAAAGTGTAAGGACAAAGTGATAGAGCACTGAAAGCTGCCATATTCGTTGGAGCATGGAAGTAGATAGAGGAAGAAGGGTAACCATGCAAAGAAGCAGCAGGTTTCATCACTGTGTAGTAACAAAAAAACAAAGAAACCCTAGATGGAGAGATAAGGGGTTTAAGGATGGAGATTAGAGGGGGAGCGGGAAATGGAGAGAGAGATTGAGAGAAAATTATCTCTGTGACTCTAAACTATCTTTCTTTCTTATCTGATGGAGACGAACACACAAAACCTTCTCAATTGATTTAAAACCGGTTAATTCCGAACCGGATATTAGGGTTTATTAGCATTAAACCATTCCCCACCCCCATATTATTTTTGGTGGGCCGTTAATTGGGCTTAATGAGATCTTATTAGTCAAAGTCAGACTGAAAAGTCCAAGTGAGTTGCAATAATGTAAATAAATATGACTCTTAATCATGAATCAGGAGCTCCGACCCGAATTCATAAAACCCGAGTCCGGTTTACTGTTATTATCCTTTTTGACTAGAGAAAGCAAAAAAGCCCTTCCGAGAAAAACGAAGACTTTGAGCTACACAGAAGCGAAGCTATGGCGGATTTGGAAGATGTTCAGACGGTGGATCTCATGTCCGAGCTCCTCCGCCGCCTTAAATGTTCTCAAAAGCCTGACAAACGCCTCATCTTCATTGGTATTTCATGAACCGGTCCTACTCTGCTTTTTCATCGTTGTAGTTTCTGCTAGATCCGGAATTTTCGTTGTTCAATTGTTTTTTCTGGTGAATTTTACTGTATTTATGGCGAAAGTTTAAAACTTTTTAGGAGGGTAAGTTTTAGATCTGAGAGATGGTTTCAGTGAGCTTGAACGAGTTCGTGTTTCACGAGTTCGTGTTTCACGAGAATGGAATTATGAAATAAAAAGACAAAGAGTGATGTTACACTAAAGTTTCTTCTCAATTGGTTCTTTTTTTTTTCGACAC
The DNA here is from genome assembly GCA_905132885.1 of Moricandia moricandioides. Classification (NCBI taxonomy): domain Eukaryota; kingdom Viridiplantae; phylum Streptophyta; class Magnoliopsida; order Brassicales; family Brassicaceae; genus Moricandia; species Moricandia moricandioides. The sequence goes on from CAJHQQ010001611.1 coordinate 87,441, forward strand.
GAGAGAGAGACATTGTAGATCTAAATTTTCACTGTTTTAGTCTGTACCTGAGTTTAAGATCATGTTAAAGATACTTGTAATGTTGAAGCTGATATCTTCTGTTGTGTTTTGAAAGTGTGAATAAGTTGTCTCTTTTCTTAAGGGATCAAGATGCACCTGTGTGATTTCTGAGGCTTTTGTAGATCTAACTTTTCATTAATTGGTTGTGTCACATCAGTTTTAGAACATGGCGAAGTCCAAGCTCTTGTGTTGTGTTTTGAAAGTGTCTGTAGGTTGTTTCTTATCTATGAGAATCAAGATGGCGATGTTTTCCACATCTGTGATTTTGTGGATTGAATGTTCAGAATACTTTGTTTTGTGTGAATTACAGGACCTCCAGGGTCAGGGAAAGGTACACAATCTCCAATAGTGAAGGATGAGTATTGCTTGTGTCATTTATCCACTGGTGACATGTTAAGAGCTGCTGTTGCTTCTAAGACTCCTCTTGGTCTCAAGGCCAAAGAAGCTATGGACAAGGTCATCTCTTCTTTTCTTTTTTCCTTCTTTGAGATTTTTGAGAGATATCTTGCTTGCTGGTTGTTTCTATTGCTTTCGTTGATTGGATTATTGTATTTCGTGATATTTTTTACAGGGAGCGCTAGTCACTGATGAATTGGTTGTTGGTATAATTGATGAAGCCATGAACAAGCCAAAATGTCAGAAAGGTTTTATCCTTGATGGGTTTCCAAGGACTGTTGCTCAGGCAGAGAAGGTGCTGCTCACTAGAAACGTCACTGTTTCTTCTCTCACTCTTTTTTTTGTTTGTTCTTATGGTTGTTTACTGGAGGTTTGTTGTTTGTTTGCAGCTAGATGAGATGCTTAAGAAGCGAGGAACTGGTATCGACAAAGTCCTCAACTTTGCTATTGATGACTCAGTCCTGGAGGAAAGAATCACCGGGAGATGGATCCACCCATCTAGTGGCAGGAGTTACCACACCAAGTTCGCCCCTCCCAAGACCCCTGGAGTTGATGATGTAAGACTAATAATAAACCTTTCTTCTGTCTATTCAAGTTCCCTTCAAAACATCTGATGATTCTCTCCATTATTTTCCATTTGAAGATTACCGGAGAACCTCTGATCCAACGAAAAGATGATAATGCTGAGGTTCTAAGGTCGAGGCTTGCAGCTTTCCACAATCAAACTGAACCGGTATTGATTCCTGTTTCCACATTACATCTCTAGGACGTGTTTGCATCCGAGCTTAGTTGTTTTTTTCTGAATCTAAGCCTCTTAACACTCTTCTTTTGTGAACATCTTCATGTTAACGTTCTTTCTTTGCGCACAGGTGATTGACTACTACGCAAAGAAGGATGTTCTTACAAACATCCACGCCGAGAAGCCTCCCAAAGAAGTGACATCAGAGGTTCAAAAAGCTTTGTCGTGATGATGAAAAGACTGCTCAAGCAGTCATCTCCTCTGGTTAGAATCCATTCTTTTCCTTCCTACAAGAGAGACAATCATCTATATATCTTCTCATCTGCGGAATGACAGTTTTTTTCTAGTCTTTTGTTCAACTTTTTTTAAAACATCGGCAAAAATAATTTTATACTATGGATCGAAAACGATCTTGAATATTCTCTGTTGTCTCCTGTCTAACGCAGGAGTTCTTTCCTGCAGTTTCTTAACATTCCTCTTTCTCTTTATAAACAGAAGGATGTGAGAGTCTGATTTGATAACAACATGTCAACAACTGTGATAGAGCACCGGTCAAATGCTAACCGAAATTAAACCGGTCTCAACTTGACATTCTCCAATTTTTAAAGCTCATAATAATACTACTTCCACTATCCATGATCGCTAATCCGGTATTTGATGCTCTAAATCTCTATATATTAAATGAGAAGTACATTTGACACGTGTCGCTCATACAGCCATTCTCAGCCGAAATAACGCGATTCTATTGGTTGATTTTTTAGAAATTCATTTTTGATTTATTTTTCTCATCGACATAACTTGAATGGAAAGCAACAATAAACACTTACCTTATATTGTATTCTCGGTTCAAAATAAATCCTTTTCCGATGATTTCTCTTATTAATGCATTGAATACACATTAAATAAGACAGATTGAATGGAAACAACCGTAATTGTCGAGAAAA